>UELX01004299.1:0-18539 GCA_900480035.1 Eupelmus urozonus
TGCCGATATTAACGAACATTAATTGGGACTTCATCCGTGGTAGGAATCCTATGTTTAATCCAAGTACAATACATCTTCTCTTTCCTCCCTATTAAGACCTTCGAGATTAAGGCAGACCATCGCGGCATTTACTCTCCTTTACTTTTTGACCTCTTGATCGTTTTTAGAAATTTTCCTGATCGATTGAACGGGTACTATAGTGCTATCAAAACTCTCGAGAACGATTGGAGGTACAATTAAATTCATGTTAACAGTGGTAGTGTTAATAATAAACATCTGGGCCCATCCATTGATATTTCTTACTAGACATTTCCCGGCAAAAATTCCCGAACCAGCGTTTATCTTCTGAACGTATCCGCTGCTTCTATCCCTATTTTCGACTCTAATTTTACACAATTGTTTAGTTCGCGCGGGCAAATAGACCATGTCATGATTTAGAAAGGGAATAACCCTTGATGGCGAACCGACGGTTAATTGCTTCTCAGGAAACGAGAGTGTAGCGCATCTAGTTTTTAAGAATTCCACCCCGAGAATTCCGTCATAATCGATAGGGAAATCATTCGGCACTAAGTGCATGGTCGCAAGAAAAGTCGTTAAAATTTAATTCAACTTAGCCGGAAGTATTTATTAATCCCTCACCTATTCCGGCTAGTCCGTATATTTTGTCTCGATTTACCGGAGTTTCGTTCTTGATAGCGCCCCTTTTCAGTAGATTTAGTTCGGATCCGGTATCTATAAGAAATTTAGCTTTACCGGGAATCAAGGTCGGACTTTTTAAAATTATTCCAGGAGACCTAGATTTATCCAGGCTTCGTATAGCAATCACGCTGTTGTTGCCACTGATCATCTTCACCTTTTCGTGCTCTTTTCTTTGGTCTTGGTGTAGTATGTGACAGAAATCCAGATGATCCCTAAAAGTCCTGAGTATCTTGATGACTATCCTCAGTTTTCTCATCATACTGAACTTCACTATTTGACATTTCTTGATCCGATACTGTAAGTATAGAGTTGCTGTCATCGAAACTGCTTATAGATGATCTTGAAGCCATAGCATCTTTCAAAAAGAACATTTGCTCATAGAATTTAAGCGTACAAGTTGATAAATGTGCAGCAGCAGAAGCACTAGGCATATAGGAATTCATTTTTTTATGTGCCTTTTGAAACGACCCTTTCAAATTCCTCCATCGTTTGTTGATTTGGTCTACTTCAAATGTATCATTCAATTCTTTTTGCACTGCTATCCAAGCTTCTTTAGTGATGACTTGAGTCCTTTCTTTTACTGGCATTATGAAATTCCACAAACATGGCTTTTCATGTACAGAGCTAATCAACAACTCGTCCCAATCTGCCCAAGCTTTTTCTTATCGATTAGATTTTCGTTTGGATAAGCAATCAGAGACATTTTCTGCAACTTCTGCTGTTATAATTTCATTCGATCCTGTAATAATTACATGTTTTCAAAATTTGTGTTAGAGTAAAAATCAAATAATATAAATAGAGATAAATACCAAATATACCTTTTTCAATATAATTGTCTCTTATATACAGATTTTCTTTATTAATATCCATTGTAGCAAAGCACGAATGCTATAAAAAATTTTAATTTTCCCTTGGACATCTGAATTTGCAGTGGAAGCACACATAGTACTGAAATAATACAACTTTATTATGTTTTTAAAATTTATATTTATTATTATATTACTTTATTTCTAATATTTATGAAACATACATTATATTAATTAAAATCTATTGAATATTTTCTAAAATTTTTTGAGATTATGTTGCAAGCAAATAATACTACAATAACACAATTTTATGAATTAAAATTTTATAAATGATAACATTACTTTATGCTAAATATCAATATATATTACAAAAATTTATCAAGTAATATTTTCTTCACATTTTGTGGTTATTTTGCCAAGGAATTATTTCTCTTACTATTTTTTACTTTAAAATCATGGGGTGTATGATAGAAAGATTTAATAAATATATTTTTTTACTATTCAGTGATATAAATAATATTTAATTTATCTGTATCTTCTTCAATTTCCATACGCCACTCGGGATAAAAATACGACTCTCTAGGCCGACGTGGGTTAGGCTTCCGAGGCGAATGTCGCATTTTTACCTCTCGTAGCGAAATATACTATTTTTAAATCTTTAAAATCAACGAACTTAACTTCGTGCCGAAACATCACACAAATTACTTTAATCGGATATCGGATTTTACTATTCGTCCTACTAATTTGAAATTCTCTGTAAAATTTCATCTAATTTTTTGAAAAGTAAACAAAAATTGAAATATTTATAAATATAGTTAAAAATTTTACTAAATGTTACTTTTTATAACAAGAATAATGTAATTGAGAGCTTAAGCAACTATAAAATCTGATGACATTTTAGTAAGTACATTCAGAATTTTTTTTCAGAGTACTTCTTTTGCTATAATAATTATATTTACAAATATTATTCTAAATAATAAAATTATCTTATATGATGTCAATACGTATTTAATATGGATGACAATGCCAATTATTAAATATCTACATATTTTGTATTGAAATCCAAATTAATTTCGACGACGGAAATTCATCTGCATACCACAAAACTTTAATAATTCATCTAAAGTAATTTGAAAAGGGTTGCTCTGGGCGCGCGAAGACGCGATTAAAACCACATTACTCATTAAATCTGAACTCGGGACAATAATTGGGATCCTCGGTCTCATTAAATCCATTGTAAGAGCTGCGCGCCCGAAGGCGCATTTCGGTGTCGGAATCCAAATCATTTCCAGAGGCCGAAGCCATGAGTACGTCTATAGTGGACGAGGACTTAATCAACGCGTCAACTGTCCGCTCGACAGAGAAACACTGCGGAATGCGGCACTGCTGACCCGAGAATGGAAGGACCGAAATTTTTGCTTTATTCCGGATCTTATTGACTCATTCAAACGTTTTGTATGGAATTTCAAATTAGCTTTAATGCTCTAACTGGAACAAATCTGTTGTTGATATTAATAAATTTATTAATTATAACTTCGCTTCGTTTATTTCTGAACTAGCTTTACAAATTTTATATTTTGTATCTTGGATTTTCTCTTATGCGAATAGACAATGTGTGCATAATTAAAATTACACAGTTAAAATTAATGAATTTTATTTATGGAACTATAATATGGAAATCAGATCTAAAACTTTCTTATTTAGTTATAAAAAATATGTGACATCCAAGAAGTGAACTATTATATTACGTGTTAAGATATTATTAAATTTATTACAATATTATATCGTGTAATTTAAAATTAATTGTTATTTAATTAAATATTTTTTAAAGAAAATTTATTATTTTATTCGCTTATTCAGATTATAGATCTTTCATTATATCGGTTCAAAGTTAAAATAATTTTTATTCAAGCAAGCTCTAAGCAATAGGTTTGAGCAATATAATTCATTTGTGCTCTAGAAAAGTGATAGTTCGATCAAACACGTTAAGACATTAAAAATCAAGTGATCTTTTTTTTTATTAGCATTCGCAAAGCTTATTTAAATTTACAGATTTCATAAATCTGTTTCTGATTACTTTTTTGTATAAATATTGATATAGAATATATAGATATGTTAATAAAAAATTAAATATTCGATATATAAGATCTTTATAGCAGTTAGCTAAGTTATCATTTTTTTGAGTGCTAACAAAATTAACAATAAAACAATTATTTTACTAATTTTACTAACATTAATTTGGCAACTAAGAAGGACTAGTGCGATACAACTATTTCATAAAATTTATTATCAGTCAGGCATAAATTCGTAAATCTAAAGTGGCCTAAGAGCTTTGTCGTGATCTCGGCACGCAACAACGGTTGCAAACAAAGCGCGTGTTCGCCCCAGAGACGGATCGAGACAGAGATAGAGAGAGCGAAGAAGAAATCGGAAAGAAAGGCATTGCCATTAATTGGCAGGGTTAATTAAAATAACAGTGCGCAAAAGCTATCCCTCATAGCTAAGCGGCCTCGTAAAAGCTGTATTGAATGGGGGGCGGTGGCACTAATGAAAGCCACATCGCGCTTTCGCATCTCTCGTTTCTCGTTCATATAGCGCCTGAAGGCTCGCTTGCTTTTCTCTCCTTTTCTCCACACGGGCGTAGGTATATATATGCACGCACACACACATTTCTATTCCGATGTTCCTGATAATGCATCTACAAATTCATTATAGCACATATATTTAAGACAAATCAACACGATTCGATTAAAATGTTTCTTATATATGAAAGTATTCACTGTGTGCCAAACCGATCACAACACTACCGAATTTAAGTTTATAATTCATATAAGTAGGCTTGGTTGCGAAGATTCGAATTTCACCACCCGACTATCAAGATCGAAAATAATGTCCAAATCTATATAAAACCAAAATAATTAAAAAATTACAAAATTATATCAAATTTGTGAGAATAAAATAAAAAAAGAGATTAATTGCTTTTTGAGAAAGCATACTAAAGCAGTAAGTAGCGGTTTTTTTCGTCTATTTTGACGGTAAGTATGTTCTCATTATTATATTATCATCATTATTATTATTTCTTATTGTTCGTATGCATAAAACATTTCAGAATCGTATAATTATTAAAAATTCTAATCTTAAATAAGGAATTAATAAAATTGTTATAATCATTTTATATTATAATAATAAAATAAAATATTTTTTATATTTCGATTATAAAGAAATATTTTTATTATTTACACTGATTAAAGATATATAATATTCTGATTAATAATTATAAAGAAAATTATCATTTTAATTTTTTCTAATGCTCAATCACAGTATTATCACATTCATGCTTGAGTAATTGCCCTCCTTGAGTTTATCAGTGGGAGATGCCCGACTTATGCACCAACAAATATACGATGTGTATAGATTGTAGATAAACATGAAAGAAATATGAACCGCGTTAGTTCATCAGTTGATTTTATGAGAGAAACATTGCAGTTTAAAAGTTTAAGTTTCAATAGGGAAAATGAAAGGTGTTATTATTTGGACATTATTATTGCATATTTCGTTTATCTCAGCAAAGACTATAGATTTCTTTGCCAATGGAACTAAAAGGTATAAATTTCAAGTTTTAAGCGTAAATTACTTAAACCGTTTTATTGATATTTGAAAAATAACAAATTAAAACGTATCAAAATTAATACAATTAATATCGTTTTTTTTCTAGTAATATTTTTGCTCCACTAAATGAGCGGACAAGGTCAATCAGTTTTCAAGGTAAGGTTATTTATTCATTTCCTTAAATTCGAAATATGATTTTTAAGTATCTATTTATAAATATATTTATTTATGTATGAAGTATGAACTTAAGAAAAAACTTGAGATAAATTATTATTGTAGCTTCATATCTTAGGTGTACAAATTTTCTTTAAATGCTTAATGCTTAAAAAAAATATCATATATATATATTTAAAACTATCTCTAATTAAATCCAAAACAAATCATTTGTACATTTTGACTTTTCAGTGCTTTAACTTGTAAATTATAATTTTTAACAAGATATAAAACTGCAAAAGTGCATTATTTCATGTTATTTTAAATTAAAAATAAGTCAGTGCGTCATACTCGATCAAATAGTAAACAATCTTTAAGAATACTGCCTAGTATTTATATTCATCAACACATTTTATATAAAATAAAATAGTTTCATATAAGTTTATTATTATATTTTAAGTTTGTGATCCCGGGAGTGTGTTGCTTCTATAAATAAAGATTTTACAATCTTAAATTTGATTGTTTTGAATAAACAATTTTATTATCAAATTGAATAATTTTATTCTTCTTGCAAAAAAATTGCAATGTTACTACGCAATTCTAATGAAAAAAAGAAGAATCAGTGTAAAAAATATTTGGTCGAGGTAAGTATATTTTTATATACATAAATGATTGTAATTGTTATTTTTTCTCAGAACTTTGAATAATTCTTCAATTCTAAAGTAGACTGATTTTTTGGAAATATTCTGTACTAAAATGTGCTTAAAATAATTTAATTTCTTTGTACTCAGTAAAGGTAATCGGTAATTACCATAAGGTAAGTATTTAAAATTTACAAAAACTCCTTTAAACTGAAATGATTTGTTTGAGAATTTTAAAAGAATAAGTACTATATATTTTCTGAATATTTTTAATCGAATCTTAGCTTTGAAAATAGTATATACATCAATAATTATATAATAAAAAAAGTTATATTTGAATTAGAAAAGTTTGATTTTTTGAATACAAATAGTCAAGTATAAATAATGAAATAAATTGTGAATATGGACGTTCACTTCGCTTTTATTTAAAAATAACCTATTAGTCTAGATCTAGCCTATCTAAGAAGTCTCACAAAAATCTGGTAGTAATCTAGCTAGTCATTATGCTAGACTTTTATTTTATTTAGAAGGTTTTAAAAATTTCTTTGTCCCATACTTTTTTCGAGAACTTTTTTTTCGAGACTTTATAAATGGCATTTTTTGAAACCTTATAATGAGCGTAAGACGTTACCATAGTAAAAAGTAAAATAAAAATATCTCTAGAAGATTCCAAGCTTGACTTTGTTTTGAGATACAAAACAGCTAGTGGCCCCATGTAGCAAAGCTTGCTAGTGCGATTTTCGTCTGCGATTATTGCAGCAATAAAATTCTAGCGCCAATAAAAAAAAGCGGTATCTATGTATCAAATTTAGTAACAGTAAGAATATGGGTAAGATTACCTTAAAATTTAAAAAATAAGAAAAAATAAAGAAGAAAAATAAAAAACTTAATTTAAAAAATTTGCAATTTGTTAGAATAACACCACTTGTGGAATCTATTTATATTTTTCCATCATGTTCTTATCTATGTCAAAAAATAAATAATTTTACAAAAAAGGCTGTAACTTTTCCCAAACTTTTTCTGCGATAAATGTCATTTTTAGCTTTGGATGCCAAAACTAACTCTAAAAATGTCATTTACAAAATCTTGAAAAAAGTCATGACAAATCTGGGCTTTTTCTTCTAGATCTTTCAAAGAGAAAATAAAATAAAAAAGTTTGGCTTAGTGGCCATAGTTAGGCTATTACCAAGCTTTGAAGCCAAACTTTCGTTAGATTTTTGCTAAATTTTTACTAGGCTAGATTTAAACTTACTTTTTCCTCTGGGGGTATCATTCCTCAATCTCGTGCAAACAATATCAAATAAACGTAATTCGGTAGATGAAGAGAGGGAAAGAAAACGCAAATATTACGTGAAATATTTGTTTTTTCCAATCGATTAGCTCTTATTATAAATGCACAATTTGTTTTTTTGATATGTGTCGGTAACTATAAAAATTTTCCTAGATTTCGTAATTTATTGGTTTAGTTTGATGTATTTAAAAGAAATGTATAATCTCAAATTGTCATTAAAAAAAAATGGTTAATTAGTTTGCATAATATTCTTATATAATTATGTGATTTTTAATGACTAAATTCTTGCATAAAATAAACGAATTTATTTATTATAGTTAATAGAAGTAAAATCTAAGGCTTATAAGTAATTTTATAGATACTGGACTTCAATTTTAAATATACGAAATTGACTTCTGTTGCCAAAAAACTTTGAAAATCTTTTTTCTGAACACTTGCAACTTCCTTGTGTATTTTCTGGATAAGCATTATTTTCATGTCCTCTATTAATTTATAAATATATATGCGTTTAATAAAATTTAGTATAAAATATCTAGGTTTATTTATAAATTCATAAAAAGTTACTTGTAGATAGCATTGTTGAAACAATTAATTACAATTAGTTACATAATATTTTGTTTAAAATAGTTTTTATGAATTACGCTAAATGTCTGATTTAATATAAGTGTCATACATACAAAATATTGATTATGTCAATATTATATATTTAAGTCTGACGTAAAAATAGTCATTCCATTATATTATGTTTGTATATTTAAATATTCTGACAGTGTACACACATACTTTTTTCGTCGTTTAAAAATGTCTACACACCTGGTTGCTCACACGTGGCCCTCGTTCAAGGTCGAAAGTTCTCTCTTTATCGGTCCGTGCACTATCATTTATTAAATTCTACAATCATACGTTCATTCATTAAAATCTCACTTATCAATCACATTTTACCGTAGTTTGGATCACGTGTAATGATACTTCACAGGCTATGTTTGAACTTTTAAGATACTCTCATCGTCATCTTATGCAAATGGAAGCAATCTATGTTCACATATTGTCTAATTAATGTAAATAAGTTTAAAGAATTACTATTTTGCAAGTAATTCTAACGTTCGTAGATGTATTTTGTCGAAAGTAGTAAGTCACTTTTCAATAAACCAATTTTTTAGTAAAAATTAATTTATTGTCTAATACCAAATTATAATTTCTTTCAAAAATATTTTCCTTCCAATGTTTCGGAAGATTTCCTACTTTTATTGTTGACTTAAAAATTGATAAAAGGATTATAACATAAACCATTGATGATTTAAAAAATGCACCGAGAATTGGTCATTTGTTTTTAAAATATCGCATTGACGTGTTAAAAGAAAAACACAAAATCACCATTTTCTTGATCTGATGTTTAGCTTATATTTTTCTGTTAAAATATATAATCACCTTGTGTAATATGAACAAAAATAAAACTAACCAGATTTTATCAAAATAATTTTTACTCTCTTCAAAACTGACACTATAATTATACTTACAATTCGCATTCCCATTCTATTCACCCAAAAGACATATTCTCAGTTAACTCAAGATTAACCCTTTACTCAGCGTGAGAACAAATCGCATTACCGCCCAAGTACAGACACATCATAATCCGTCGCACCGATATACACACGGCTCGATATGCTCGCTCGGAATCGTATATGCGTATTTGCCGAGTAATTATTTTGAGTATAAAGCCGAGCAGGTGCCTCGGCTTGGCTCGCCTATAATATCGTTGTTTTCACAAGTCAATCTTTGCCCCGCGGCCCACGTTGTTACAGTGCAAACACATGACGTTGTGATGTTTAAGGGTAGATATATACGTATGGAGGATGAAGTCCGCTGCATTACATGATTCGATAACGTATTTTGTTATTTTTGTACGTTTATCAATGAGGATCTGATGTTTATCGTGGGAAGGAAAAATGTACAGTTCTTTTGTCAATAAATTATGACATTGGACATCGTTCGGTATTTATATTGAGGGTAAATGGCATGTAATCTTTCTATTTTATCGCTAATTGAATGAGTGTTAACAATACAAAACTTTTTACTTTCTTGTGTTATTTGATTTTATTCTAAACAATATTTGAGTTCAAATTCCATAAACAAAATTATAACAAAAGGATTTTTATTAAAATAGCATTGGAAGAAAGTAAAAATAAAGTGAATATGAGGTAAAGATGAGGAAAATGCCAGCCTGGAGAAACGCGATAGATTTTCTTTGTTTACAAACATATGACAATGAGAGATTGGTAGAAATATTTATTATGATTATCCAATTCAGTGGCACAAATATTTCAGAATTCTAACATCATCAGACGATTTTCAAGCAACGTCGAAATTAATAGCTCCTGATGTAAAATCTTCTATAAATTCTATAAATAGAGATGGAAATTTTTACTAATTCATGCCGTGAGAATATACCATAAATTAATTAGTGAACCTACTTTTATTATTTGTGTATACGTGCGCGTGTGAGTGTGTAACTTTTGTGAACTGATACAAATTTTAAATTTGTTTTAAAAGAAATAATATTATAGTAGTTTGTTAGCTTTTATCCTAAGCAAACAAGAAACGTCTTAAAACTTCATAAATATTCATTCAAAGACATTTCTTGAAATATCTTAATTCTAAAAACTAAAACGAAATAGTCGATTTTGTAATGGAGTTATTGCTTTTTCCAAGTTTAAAGTCAGAGTATTTTTAGTAATTGATCAGCAAAATTTTCTATGAAATCACACAGTTAGAACCAATATATTTCGACAACAAATTTCAGTTAGACTAATATATATTGCTTTCAGTAGTAAATAATATTTACTACTAATTTTCAGTTACAACATTTTAATAAAAAATGGTGAATATCCACTAAAAATTAGTGGATTTCACTGATTTTAATTTAAAGAATAGATACTGGTAATAGATTAATTATTCTAAGAAAATCATTATTTAAGTTTATGAAATATTATTACAAAAATTACAAAATTCTTTAAAATCTAAGTACATATTGTAATGCTCCAATAATCATTTTATTTATTTAATTTAACTATATTATGTTGATAATATGGTTTTCTAGCTTTTCGGTATTGAACTCTTTGTTTGTATTTATGTATGTATATATTTGAGGTGTGTGCGTGTTATTAGATTGAATTTGATTTGATGAGAGAATGAGGGAGCGGTGAGATTAACTCCTACCCTTTGACTACCTTTTAGCAGTTCGATAGAGCTCAAAGTGCAGGATGTCTTTTGACCAGCTCTGATAAATTAACATTTCTAGCTATAAGTCAATTCTCCAATTTAGACTTATTTCATTAAGTTGGTAAATTAATGAAGTAGTTATAAATGTTAATGAGTACTTAATTGAATAATGGTTTTCCTTTTTAATATTATAATTATTTGAATAAATTAATTAGATTTAAATAAAGTAGAGAATTATCAATTTTATTAACAGACCTCCATACTCTACCCCTGGGTCCAGCGACCCGAAATACAACTTCGGATCGAGAAATTACAATATATAGTTTAAATAATTTGTTTTTAAATTAGTAATAATTTTATATTTCTTAGTTATATGCAATCAAAAATGCAATAATTTGTATTAAATTTCTAAATTCCTACTAAATAAATAATGTGTATTCTAAATATAATATTCCCCCACGTGTGACAATTATTAATGAACGGGATTTCCCAACTTAAATTTGTGTTAAATTTATGCTCACGTTTTTGTTTTCGTGTACACTCGTTTATCTTTTGCATATAAATGTAATCTTGATACTAAAATTGTCTAATATATTTATGATAAATCAAATAATAATTTTACAAAAATAATAATAATTAAGGTTAAAATAAATACACAGATTCAAAATTATAAAAATTAAAATAAAAAGTGTCAAGTAATAAAGTTTTGAAGATCAGAATATGGAATACTTTAAATTAAAAATTAAATAATAATTTAAAACTTAGAAAATTTGAAAAGTCAACAAACTTTGTAGTAAATGCATGAATCCCATATGGAACGTGGGAAATCCACGTGAGTCGTGGGAATCAACGTAAGGACCTCCCGTTGGTTCAGGGTTTTTCCAACAAGGAAATAACAATATTCTGGTTTTTTTTTTTAGTAACTTTGATTTTTTCTATGGTCATCATATTTCTATTTGCAGGCAAAAAAATTAATTTTATTTCAGACGTGTTATGAAATTTTTTATCTTCACAATTTAAAGATAAAGCTTTGGTTTGGTAAATTTTTTTATCGTGAGTTTTTATCATATATCAATATCCTCGAATGAAATCAGAAACCGGAATATGTATGTTAAAAAAATCCGTGTACGTGTGACCGTAGATAGCTGTATCAAGTTGTAGTTCTGTACAATTTAATAAATCTTAACTAAAATTTATGTACCACTTACGTATATTAATGACTTTTTAATATCAATTTATTCTTATTTAACTAAATTTTTCATGACATTCCAATTTTGTTCGCGTTTCAAGCTTTTTTATAAATTTATATATTTTGTTTCTTATCTATTTTGAAAATTTATTTTTCTTTTACGAAAATTTAATTTCAAAAACAGTGAAAATCATTTATAAACTAATACTGATAGTTTCAGTAAGCATTATGTTTTTAAAAAGTTTTAAGAAATGTGTTTTATTCACATAATTTTCTATACTTAAATACATACTTGTTATTAGTTTTAAAATGATGCCTTAAAAGATTTGAGATAATTTAGTTACATATGTTTTTATTCTAATTTAAAATTACTTAAAGCTACGGTTTTTTAATTTGAATAAAAAGTAAGAATATAACAAAAATACAAGATTTATATGCTTATTTATTGAAAGAAATTTTTAAGATTTCTATTTATATTTATATTCATCTATATCACAACAGTGTTTTAATTCTTATAGAATTGTTGAAACTTATAGTATATATTAGATTATTTTAAAAACTTAGAAGTTTCACTTATAAAATATTGATTCTGACTAAGGTATTCAACAGTTTCATGATATACTTATGCCAAACATAGCTATTTCATTTTATGCTTTACTCACTTTTAATCTCTTTTATCTCATTAATCACTTTTATTTATAATTACGTAAATTTATGCTATTTTTTTTGTAAATGTTAAGAGAATGCATTCGAAAATTTGAATGAAATTTACAAAATAAACTAAAAAAGCAATAAAAATTTTAAATTAATTTTAATTTTCATTAAATAATTCTTTCAAATTATTCTGAAATTTCAGAAAAACATATATAATATTATATTAAAGTTATCTTAATTGTTTTCAGTGCAAGCACCATTATAAGAAAATGGGATTGCAGTTTTATAAAAATGGACAGTCAAATATTATTCAAACAAAAAACTAAAAAAAATAATAGTAATAGTAATAATAATAAAAGTATAAAATAATTATTATCTTTTGTTATAACTCTTATTTCATTTATCAACTCTTCCGTCAGCATACTTTTATTTTCGTTTTCGGATCTCTAACATCATTATGCTAACCATAAAAAGTCAATGATCTTAGAGTAGCCTTGAACGTGTCCAACTGCTTGTCTCTCCTAGCCGTTTGGTGGGGTCTCGCTGTGATCATCTCCGCGCATTCATATATAAAAAGAAGCTGCGCTCGCCGATGGACACATTCAAAACGTGTCTTCGAGTAAGAGTATTATGATCATGGGCGGAAAACCGGCCATCCTTCCTGCGGCAACTGGAGTTTTGCTGATTGCCGTCCACTTCGCTGTAGCATGTGAGTTCGATTTTCGTAAATAATATGCTGGTGATCTTTTATTGATTATTTTTCTAATCATTGACTGATAGGTGCATTAAAATTTTTCAAGAGAACTTTTTTGTCTTGCATTACATCTTTTTTTAAACCAACAAGTGTATATCTAAGTTTGAATTGGACAAGGTGAAAATATTTGACTTTAGATTTGTATAGATGTAATAAGTAATGTTATAATAGTTTTATAAAAAAAAAAAGATAAACATGATTTTTTTAAATTTTATAAAAATTTTATAATTCTGAATTCTGATTGCCTGGAATCATAAAATTAACACGAATAAAAATTGAAATAGTGTATGCAAAAAGGGCCCAAAGTCCACTTTTCGATAAGATTGAAATAAGATTAGATTTATGTAAAGAAAATGATGCTACGTTATAATCTGAATAAAAAATAGAGAAAAATGTATTTCAAAAATCGAACTACTAACTAGATCTGAGGTAAATTTCAAGACAACCCACTTATCGTAACAGAAGTAATTAAGCTTTTTTCATTTTTCCAAAATTTATTTAAGAAAAAATAATTTTCAAATAGATTTTGAGCCCTTTTTGCATGCACCGATTCAATTGTTACTGATACAGTTTCTTAAAATATTAATCATTCGTAAAATGTAAGCGAGTGCACAAAATTGGATAAACTCATTTCAAATGTCTTAGGCCAATCAAAAATTTATGATTTTAAACCTAAAAGTTCAGTATGATGTAATCATTTATATGGTTTTAGTACCGATTTTTCTGTAAAACTTCATAGTTTAAAAATATTGGCTCAAAGTTGCTCAGTTTAAAAATTTTATAGTTAACTAACTTTTGGTTGTCCATTAAATTCGTGAATAATATAAGCTGAAAATTCTAAAAATTTGCTTTTCTGTATTTTTGTTGCTATTTCTAATGAAATGATAAACTTGCAGAAAATTTGAAACCTCCACCGACTATCTAATTTGACATAAAATATCCCATATATATGTATATAAATATAAACAAATAAATATAAATATATATCAGTTCGCACACGTTGTATTTGAAAATAATTTTAAGTAAGTCCTTTCAATAAAAGTTTAAATCGGGGACAAAAAGAATAAATAAGGCGTAAAGACGTTTACAACGAAATAGCGTTTAAATTTCTCCCAATCTCACAGTAAAAAAAGTTCCCATCGTAAATCGTTCTACTAAACGCTAAAAAACGGCTCGCAATTCAGTACAAGCGCTCCAGTGCGCTAAAAAATCGAAAATACAAGAATCTTATTAGGGCACGAGGCTTCTAGCTATTATCGTCCTGAAAAATATTTGTGCTCCCGCCATCCGGAAGTAGCTGTCGAGTACCACGCGCTTAGAAATATGCCTGCGCGCTCTCTTGCCTTTCACGCGTCTTTTTTACGGCAAAAGCCTTCCCCGGCTAATGGTTCGACTTGACTGGCTCCCGCGGCTTCTCGAGCTCTGCTGCGTACTTCGCCAGTCAATGTCTCGAAATTCCCGAAACTCCCCCTCGCGCTTTCTTTGAGCGCGCATGCGACAACAGCTTTATTGGCATTAAAATTGCAAGCGCGACCCTTGGCTCACTTTCAGCGTGCGCTCGGCAATCCTCGAGCACAATTCGGTACGCACTTTTCATTTTCGCTTGATTTTTCCCTCCCTTGCCACGAGGCAGGCTTGCCCTTATTTTTTTTACTCCTCACTCAAATTGAGTATGGGTGGGCGCACAATTACTGATGTCGATTCTAGGTGCTTTCGTTTCTTAAATTCTTTTTTTGATTTCGTATGGGGTGCTAAGAACCTGTATATATAGCGTGACTGGTACTGAGCAGGAGACAGCTAATAAAATTTTGTTTTCATTGCATGTTTATTTGAAATATTTCACATAGGCATAATGTAGTTATACAAGAGGCAAACATTTTTTTTTGCTAATAAAAATTAAACTTACGTGGAATTTTATGGGATCTTTGTGAGTCTCTAATGAAAACTGCTATATTTTTTATATATAAGTATATGTTTTCAATTTTTCAAATAATTACAGAATGCAGAATTTTAATTTTACGACTTACAAGATTAGAATCATTTTTTAACTAATAATGAATTTTCAATTACAAACAATATTGTACATGTATAATGAATATATATCTACAGTAAAAATTTAGTTATGTAATATCCAAGACCATAAGCTCAATTGCTAGATAACTTAGCTTATGAATAGCTATCTCAAATTTTATCGCGCTGATTTTGTTTATCAAATCCATGAAAATATCTGCTAGCTCGTGATGCTGTTAAAAACTAACTATAAGAAGTTACAAAAATATAAATGAAGATTTTCGGCATAACAATGCTAGGCATAGCATATAGATTGTGAAACAAGAAATACTTTTTAACTTGAAAGTTCGATCGTGCATTGTCTTAGCTTATTGTAATGATCATAAAACTTTAGCATCACGCGATTAGATAACACACGACAGAAATCCGAAAAGCCTTAAAAAATAAGAATTATTTTAGTAAATATAATTAATGTAATCAAAAAACTTAGTCAATCAGATCGGCCATTACACATTTGCTACAAGTTTACTTTCTTTGATCGGATCTTGATTACGTATCGGAAATAACACTGAATCATCCAGCAAACAGATTAATTGGGAAATAATAAGCTAGCATGTCCACATGAATTATTAATCCAATTATGAAAGATTCGATTGACGCACGTTAAGCTTAAGGTATAAGATTAAAAATTTAACTGAGCACGTGTATGTATTATTTTGATTTTTCTATTCATTTCGGAAGAAACGAAATTGTGTACATTGTTTATGTGTGACGTTCGGTAAAAGCTGGAAGTACGTACACTGTTACAGTTTGTTGATCACATATTTTTCTTTTTTTTTCTGATTACATTAGTCATAAGTATCATGAATAATAAAAAATACTGGAATACATATTTTATATACAATTTACGTAAAAAATTTAATATTTTGTTGAGGATAGAATTTTTAAAATTTTCAACATATTAACAAATTACTTCATTAAGTAATTTATTTAATTTATTAGAAGTTTCGTACAAATGACGATTATATTTAAATCACTTATTATAATTATTATGTTGTTGCTTAACTTATAATATTCTATATTATCCAGAAAACGAATTTTTAGACATCTGTTTATTAATAAATGCATTCACATTCACTTTAAATATAATGCAAACAAAAAGAATCAATTCGATAATACTAATTTTCTTGAAACTTTCAAAAATATACAAAAATGTATAGAGATAGATCGACTCCTCCTTTCTCTTCTCGCGGTATGTAAATTAGTCGCGCGTCTATTCAAGTCGTTACTCTGCACCCGGGGTATCGCAGGTCTCCCGTTGTATGGCGAGCATCTTTCGCATGATGTGTACTGTTAAACAAATAAAGGTTCTTTCTATCTCATAACTCATATACTTGGTTTAGTCATAACTATCGTAAGAATATTTTTACTTTTCTGCTTCACAATAAGTAATCGTAAACGATTGATTATTTTTAATTATTATTTTACTTTATTTTTTTTTAGTTTTTATATAGTTTTTTTAGTTTTTACACTGAGAGCCAGCACTTTCGCTATAAATGCGTGAGAAATATTTTAACAGGAATAGAATATATCGGCATAATTTCAAAATAAATTTCTTTTATAATAAATCATATGTGTCATAAATTTTGAGTTTACGCCCCGATGTGAAATGCGTATTTTACACTCCAAAAATGAGGTGTAAAATAAGCACTCTCATCCTTGGAGAGCAAAATACTAGCTCCGTAACTAACGCGCATCCTGCTTCTTATATCAAGAAACAGTACCGTCTTACCTCTTTTTCATAGACGGAAAAATCAGTACTTCTTTTTCTCTTTAGTTTCTTAATAAACCATGATTATACAGTTGCCTGCTAGGATATGTTTGTATAACAGAAATGATTCTTTGGAAAAGCCTAAATTTTCAAAAATCCAAACATAAAAATCACAAAAAATTTTTATAATTCGATTCCCATTGAAACCGCCATTTACATTTCAATTCAGCTGCAAAAACACAATGGATAATATGATTTACACGTCTACCTCTCCTGTAAATATTTGCTGATGCAGATCACGCCCGACAATTAAAACTCCGAAACCGCCGTGCTGCGTTCACGATAAAAAAATGTCCAATCAATGCTCTGAATATTTAATCAAGTATCCTATGGTGCTGCTATTTCATCCTGGTGCGAACAGAGGGGCGTTTCCAATGTCATACAAGTCCATGTATTAATATGCAGACGGTACGGACTAACTCGCGCATGTATACATGCATTGGACAACCAAATTTCAGTATTGAAGAACGTATAAGTGCATGTAAAATTTTGTGAATGACTGTCGTTTTTTGATGTAGATCCTGGCATTAATGTTGTCCAAGGAGTAACATTCGTTCACTGAGAAAAAAATTTAGTTTTCGTTGGATGGCTTAATTTAATCTACTAAACTTTTAATTTAATCAATGAAACCTTTATTAAATCAATTAAACTTTTAAACCTCGGCTTCGCCTCGGATGACAATTACATGTGATCTGAGACATTTTTTATTTTACTGGCCTAGGTATGTAATATACTATTCATTATTATGAACAATATAAAGGAATTGTATAGTCTTTGTTATAACTTATACAAGAGAGATCCTAAGTATTCATTTCTTAGTTAAATGATCCTTTTATACTTTCGAGATGTAAGATGTAATTCAATACATTCAAACACTGAGAAAAATTTATTTTGGATGTAAATGGAATGCATTTGCTTCTAATAGATTCCCTTTTGATTTTCGACTTTACAGCAATAATTTGAGCAATCCTTTAACAGGACGTGAAAAATCTTATTGCAAAGATTTTCCGCTAGAAACAAGAACCTAAAAAGTCATTTTTTAGAATATTTTCACTTGTAGCAAATGAATGTTCTCTTGCGACAAAATCACCCGGTCAAGTGGATTCGTCTTTTCGCGCGTAAAATACTTTTCTCTCAGTGAATATATATTATTTTGTTGATACATTATATTTAATGTATTGATCAAAAAGTTGTCATATTCGACAAATTCAATAAATAAAATAGTTTTATATGTACCAAGGGCGATAAGTGGACCTTTTATGCCCTAGTACTTTAATAATTACAGGGGAACCGTGATACATGCAGCCCTTTATATATCGCAAGCATTGATTTTCGGGCAATAAAGTAGACTGTATTGCCCGCTGATATGAAAATGACTACTTAAAGCCCGCTTTTAAGGTTAATAAAACGCGAAATTCTTGCTCTTATCACATATCATGCTAACGATCATTAAAAAATATTTATTTCTTGAAAAACTATGAACAATTAAAAATAAAGTAAAAATAACATTAATAATCATTAAAGTAAAGACAAAATATAATTATTTTGTATGTTTTCTACAGAGTTGAAAATTTGTATCCGTTTTTAACACGCCATCTGAAAATCATTGTCGCCCGAGCGAAGCGAGGGTGATAAAAATACCCGTGCGAGATCACCTACTTCCTGCACGTGTTACGTACCTTA
>UELX01004300.1:0-18536 GCA_900480035.1 Eupelmus urozonus
AGTATGCGTAAAATTGCACTTTTAAAAATACGCAAAATGTGTAAAGTGCAACTTTACGCATACTATATCATAAAATATGATAATTTACAAATTTTTTAGGGTCTTAGTAAAAAGTTTTGTAACAGTAAAAAAAATTCTGCTACTTCATTGACATTTCGCTTCCACAAAAGGATTTTAAAAATAAATATTTTATGTAAGAATTGTTGTTACAGTGTCGTTTGATAAATACAGCTTTTTGTTAAAATTATTCTTATTTTTATTTTTATACTATTCAATAAAGAATATTGATTTAATCTACATTCCATCTAAAATTTAATATAAAACAATTGTGAAAATAAAATGTCGGATACATAAACATTTCAAAAATACACACTTGCATTAATTTTTTAAAAATAATTATCGATAATATTAATATTAATAATTTATATTAGTCTTTTGAACACAAAAATTATTTTTTATTATACAAGCACTGACATACCCGTGCACACGTATACGTGTATGGATGTATGGGCGCACACACACATACAGACGCTCAGATTCTCTAGCAAAAAATTGAGCATATTCTGGACAGAATTTATGGTCAACAAATGTTAAAATAATACTTATTTAACAATTCTGAATATGCTTTGAACAGAATTTCTAGATAAGTATCATTTTAACGTTTGTTGACGAGAAATTCTGCTTAGAATATGGTAAATTTTCTAGCAGGATTTCGGCTTAGATATTTTCTAAAAATGGTGTATTTTTACTAGAAATACTTTACGTCGGTATGAACCAATTTTATTAAAGTTACTATTCTTATGTGAAACGCTAACTCGTAAGTTTTATAAAGTTGAGCAGAAAATGTAATTATAAGTTATTTTAGTTGTACACTAGAGGTCAAAGTAATTTTTATTACGGATGAGAACAATAAGTGGTAACGTCGCACATTTAACCATAGGGTATCTTGGAATTCGTTCATTCAATTTTATTTTCAAACATAACTAAAAAAGAGAGCACTTAAATTCTAGGAAACACATTTTGATTGAACTGAGGAATAATATGTTATGTAAAAAAAGAATATTTATTTATTTATTCATTTATCAAATGGACCCGTGTTTTCAAGATATAAGCATTGGAGTTCTTATACCTTTTATAAATTTGTTACTTGATTTAATGAATTATATCTTAATTCCAAATCACTTCCACTGAAATTTCTAACGTTATAATACATATTTCCATTAGCCAACAATATATTTCCACTAATTGTAATAAAAGTAGGTAAAATAGATATCATAAAATCACTTTAAGTACATCATAGTCTGTAAAATAATAGCAGCTATACTATTCAAACTTGTACTTATTTAACTCAAACTTCAAATTTCAAATTGGATTTACTGTTTTTAAAGTTTATTTACCAAACCTTTAAATACACTACGTACTATCATTTTTGATGAAAAATCCTTCCAAAATCTTTGAGATGCAGAATTATCAATAAATTCAGGTCCTTTTTCATTCATTATCTATAAAAGTAATTACTATTTCTAAATAATAAAAATTCTAGAAAATAAAATAAGTAAAAGTAATTAATATTTGAAGTTTTCGTAAAATTAGTTCTGATTTCGTAAAAATTTGATCAAAATCGTATTATTTTTTTTAATCTTTTAAGATTAAATATAACTATCACATGGAAAGAATTGTTTGGAAGTAATATTCACGTTAAAAATTATTGCAATTTGCTACCTACTTACAATTTTTTGGATGACAATTTTTAGATTAACGGCGACTCGTCCTAGTTTTACTATGATATTTCTTTAATTTTTACATAATTCGCTCTACAGCTTGTAAACATTCGTTATTTTTATAACTCAGCTTTTTTTTTACTACTCAATGCAGTAAATTTCTATATAATTATAGGGTCACATTTATAATTTATGAAATCAGTGAGTATACGCTGAAAAACAATTATTTTTTAATTTTCTGACATTTAGAAAGCAATTGCTTTCTACAAATACAAGTGTTATTTGGTCTATAAGTAGTCAAGTCATATACTGTTAAGAATTTAATTAATATTGAATAAATCTTGTCTAGTAAATTTTTTTTTTTATATTTTATAATGAAAACAAAAATGACATTATACATATCTAATATTATCTATACTTGTATTATAATTCATTTAATGAAGAAGATAATTTAAAAATGTTTGAGTTTTTTTTTAATATTTTGAGGGTTTAAAACGTAGAGAGAGAGAGCAACTCAATTTTCACATATTTTGACAAAAATGGATTAGCGCTGTTAATAGACATTGAATTGTAAAGAATAAAATTTAATTTCATAAAAATAATGTTCTACTAAATTCAAATAAAAAATAAGTGTATAATATTTAATTTTCAGAAATATCAACTTCTCTTTTATAAAAAGCCCATTTTTCAAAAATGAACTTGGTATTTCCTTTTCCGTTTGTCGAATTATGTGTAGTACTCAATCATGATCGTTTCTCTCATCATATAGATACCTGCGGTGGCACGAATATAACCTGTAATCGATGCTTGCATTCTGCAAGCATTTGAAATTTGGCATTTATATTTGGTAACCTTGTACATTTTTTAATAAAGTATCGCTGTTCCATTTTTCACCCAATATTAGTAAAAAGTAACGGAATTGAGGAGGGTTTCTAACTGGCCAAGTAGTTTTAACGTAAATTCTTATTTCAACTTGCATCATAGATAAATATGTTTAAAGATTTTAAAAATCAATTAAAACGTGTAAACTTGGAAAAAATAAGTTGAATAAATGATTCTTCCAAATAAATATTCTCAATAACGCATTACAAAAAATAGAATAAACTTGCATTTCAACTCAGAACACAAAACTCATCAAAGATTCTTATTCCGACTGTTACAGCGAACGGCTCGTACCAGCCAGGCATGGAGCCCAAGCGGCAGCGCACGGCCTACACGAGGCACCAGATCCTCGAGCTCGAAAAGGAATTCCACTACAACCGCTACCTCACCCGCCGTCGGCGCATCGAGATCGCGCACACCCTCGTCCTCACCGAGCGCCAGATAAAAATCTGGTTCCAGAACCGCCGTATGAAATGGAAAAAGGACAACAAGCTACCCAACACCAAAAACGTGCGACGGAAAAACGCGAACGGCCAGCCCCAGCCCAGCAAGTCCGGCAAGTCCTCGTCCCGCTCCGGCAAGAGCAACCCGAACAACAACAGCAGCCAGCGCAAGAACAACAACAACTCGCCCCAGAGCTGCATGGAGAGCAGCCTCGACGGCAGCATAACCGGCGCCCTGCCCACCGGCCTGCCCAGCGACGTGCACGACGTCAAGCCACCCACGGCCGACGGCTTCGGCGGCCTGGGTGGCCACGTGCCCGCCGGCCACCATCCCAACTTCCAAGGCCACCAGCAGCAGCAGCAGCAGCAGCAGCATCCGCTGGCTCATCTCCAGGCGCAGCTGAGTCACTGCGCCGGCGGCATGATGGACCCGGGCATGGTGCCGCCTCACATGGGCTCCGGCAGCATAAGCCCGCTGGCGCCCGCGAGCGCGAGCCCGCCCGGCGGGGTTGCCTCGACCATACCGCCGACGGCCATCAAGTCCGACTACGGCCTCATGGCGCTGTAACACACGAGCCGACAGCTGCAGCGGAGCAGTAGTCGTTGCTCGTTTGACGGACGGCACTGCGAGGACGGCGACGCGTTCGGAGCCAGGATTTTCGAGAGACTGCTGGAGGTGCGATGAGAGGGATGGAAAAGTTTGATATTAGTTGTTGGTTATTCTTTTTTTTATTGCTCTTTTGCAATGCCACGGAGATGGACAGTTCTAATCGCGGCGCGCAGATTGCGAGTGGATAAACGCTGCGTGCTCGGACGTCTGAGGACATTAATAACGTTGCGCCGGCTTATCGGTTTCTGCGAAATTTACAGTTGTTGCATTAAACATCGGCCGCGTTGAAATAATTAATCAGAGGTATCTTGAAGCTTGGTTTTTATTCCGGGGAGCTACTTTTTGAAAGTATAATCTGAAAATTAATAACCAAGTTTTATCCATTCTAATTTTTTTGACGCGTAATGAAGTTACGAGGCTTCTAAAATGAATTTAATGCGACGATAAATTCTCCTTTTAAGATTGAGGAAAGCTAAAAATAACGCAAATATTTTTCACGTCAAGCGCTGCAGTAACAAGGAGATATTTTTCCTTGTAGCCCAGATATAATCGATTTTAAAAATACGTAACGCAATTTTTAATGTCATATAGATCATTTCAAGTACTTTCACTAAATAATTAATTTAAAAAATTTACCGCGCAAATAAATGAATAAGAATAATTCATTTCAAAATAACGAACTGTCCATGTCTGACTTATGCGTTCTCTCATTTCCTTTTTTTTCTCTTTTTTTTTTTTAATGATGACGGAGTAGACCCAGTGACGCAACTGGTTATGCGGAATTTGCCAGTCAATAATCGTTAATATGTGCCATTTGTCTCGTGCGAGTGTAAAAGGAAAGAAGGAAAGTTCGCGTTTTTGGCCTCTGTAATTTGGTCCGCCGAGCCGACGGTAGAAACGATCAGGACGTTTTATTACGTAGCTTATCAGATGTTTTATTTAAGAAAACGCTCTCTACAAAGACTAAATCTTTGGAAGCCCTTATAAAAGTTGTAAATAATAATTATGTGAAATGGTGTGTGTATATAATTGTAAAGAGATCGTTGAAGCGGTGAATAAAAGTGCTCCCGTTCACTTAATCTAGCTTAAGTGTCTAAAATAAACGACAATTTATCGAGAATCAAACCGTTCTCTTTTTCTATATATATAGATTGACGTAAGCAGAGTTATAATAAAGCGAAAAAATCTAACTCAACGCGAGCCACGAGAGATTGTAAAAATATAAAAAAATTCACGGCGTCGGAACGCTTGTGAATCTTATTGAAATAGCAATAAGTGTAAATCGCGTACTAAGTGGAATATTCTATAATTGAAAAAATCGACATAAGCTCTGTTACGTTGTTGTGTTCAGAAATATGTATCTTAAGTAGCGTATAGAAACTTTCATAGCATGTATTTGAATTTGATATTCGAGGTGAAGTTTATATTTTCTTCTGTAGATGTTTAAGTATCCCTCACTTACACAATATTTATTCGAGCTATTACGATCTTTAATTTAACGAATAGTTTCTGGTGTTTTAGAAACGAAAATTTTAGAATAATAATGTTAACATTGATTTCATTGTTATTAGCTGACGATAAAGGATGATCGATTCATAATGATCTCATCACCTCGAAATTTCATTCAGCAGTTGAAAATTCATCTACCGCGTAAAAACCCCGTGTACATAATTTATAAATTGTAGTTGTGTCTATATTTTTAATGGAAGTAAATAAATAAAAAAGGAATATGGAAGACCAATATACCGCGATTATAACTCGATATGCGCGAGAACATCCGAGCTACAATATTTGTAATAATCGAATAGAAATCAAACGATTAATGCACAGAGTCGCTGTGACGATATACCAAAACAATATTAATTATACTGTACGAAAGTAGCATTTAAGCGAGCAAAAATAATGATTAATAATGGCACGTAATTCTAAAATTTCCGTAAAAAAAGAAGAGTCGAGCAGAGGGTGTGAAAATGACGCTCGCATCGCACAAAAATTGCCGACGTTCGGCAAAACCGCAACGAAAAGACGAGCGTCATTTTTATTCCGCTGATCGACAATAATTTTAGGATATAAAAAAAAGTGTATACGAGTAAACGAGTCGTCGTATAAGTGTGACACTGTGTACTCTTTTCTCTGTGTATATAATACCCTGTATAGTACCGATGATGATCTATAATTACCGACGCGATAATGCTTATGTTTATATCGATGAAAACGATAAATACATCATGAAATAAATAAAGAAGATAAAAAAAAATGATAAATAATATCTTTGTTGAATTTTATTCTCGAATACTGATAAAAACGAGTGCCTCTCTTTATTTAAAAATAATGAATTTTCACGTTTACTTTGGCCAGCGCTGCTCTGGCGCACGACAAAGCTAAATGCGATTTGCTTCCTCACTGCATCGTGAGTCTCGACTCCCGAGATCAATATTCTTGCGTACAAAGGGGGATCGCTTATCGAGGTTCGCGTAGAGAAAAAAAGCCAATGAGAGCATAAAGGGAAAAGGGGATGACGGGGCAACAAAAAGGCCGCTCGTGTAGTGCCTTTTAGCTTACTTTTTTTATTTATTATTTGCCTTAAAATTCTTACAATTTACTTTTTTTGTTTGAAATATTAATACAAAAATATAGATTAGTTTTTCAGTATCGCATATTAATTGAAAAAAAAAAAATACATTTTTTGATTTATAATTTACTTTTTAGAATTTTAATATTATAACAATTATTATCTTAGATTGCATCAATGATTATTTATAACTCTGTATTCTACGATCTAAAAATTCATTCTTATCCAAACTACTTGTAAAATATACTAAAAAAAAGCTAGATTATCAAAGAAATCATTTGAGTGTCTTTCGACAACTCTTACAATTTATCATAAATTCAAAACTTAATAACTTCCTTCATTTAAACGGAAAAATCCATACCCCGCCTCCCGCTATCAAAACCCTACGATATCCAACCCAAGCCATCCACTGCGCATGTGCACCCCACACACTCCCTCACACAAAAAGCCACACATCCAAGCATATACCCATTGCATTAAAATGCATCCAATCCAGCCTGCACGCAAGCCGCAGCTGCTCGCGTGCACCAAGATAGCAGCCGCGCTATCATCTGCGCGAGTCCAACAGCAGCCGCTCGCCGCGCAGATCATCCACGCACCTCCATATACACACCTATACAGCCACGTCGGACAAGGTCTGTGTGTATATACCCGCTTCCCCCACGGCCCGAGCGCGCTGCACACGCGAGAGAGCGAGCTTTCTCTCGTGCAAGCGAGGGGTGGCTCCTGAGAGGCGAATGGGAGACGCCCGGCACTTTGCCACCGCCCATGGAACTAGAAAACAGCCGAGAGAAAGAGAGAGAGAGAAAGGTTCTGCGATCGAGCAGAATCCCAATCCCAGGTCAGCCTGCAGCGCGGCCGTTGCGGCTCTCTTTCTCCCTTTCTAAAAATGGAGAATGCCGGCGCGCGGCTGGAGAAAGAAACGCGTTTTTGGCGAGGAGGAAAGAAGGGAGCCGAGTCCGCGACTGAAGTTTCTTTCAATTTTTCAAGTTCTTGAGCTGAGGCTGAGTGCGGGGCTGAGCGGCTTTGCTGCCGCAGTGCGCGCTTTGGTGCTTTTTAGACTCGGGTTTGGTGAGATGGTTTGTTGAGATGCAAGAAGCGAGTTTTGATGAATAATTAGATTCATTTTTTGAGAGACTGAAAATTGTTTTTTTAGTTTTATAACTATTTAGAAATTTGCTTTTACGTAATAAATTGTAGGAATATTGAATGATATATGGATTGGGCACGTAATATACTGCAAAATATTACTCATCTCTGCTTGTACACATTTCTAAAATACATTTATTGCTTGGAGAAAAAGGAATGAAATTTAATGAACAATTTAATAGTATATATAGTACAAATCATTGATTCAGATTAGCTGGCTTTAAAAGTTTAGTGTGCCGATTATCTAAATTCTTTATAATTTTTTTATGTCTCAATTGACTTGCCGTGGTAATTTTTATTTTTTTATTTTATTTACTTTTCTCGCTAAATTCTATAACCGACTGTTTTTCAAAAAATGTTCGAACTAATACCGCATGTATACTAGAAGAAAGTAAATGTCTTTCGGAAGATTTTAAAAATACGTAATTAGACAATTTTAGTCAATCCTATTGAACAATTTCAAAAACATTCTAACAGACATTTTTTTCGGTCAGCTGTGTACATATTAAATAGCGTGAAAGCGTTTTGAACTGAAGATGAAATCACAAATTTAGATAAAGAGTAACAGGCAGTCGGCAATTCCTTCTACACTTTTTTCATTTGTTGAAATACTTCGTTCTTTAGTTATTCGACCACTATTTAAGATTTCGAATTTGCGATTGATAACCTTCAACAAAACAATAATCACAAAGTCAAATTTCATCTCACTAAAAATTCTAACCTCCAGTTCAGCGCTTCTCCCCATCTCCGCGTGCATATCCACAATCGCAACCGTGCAATCCGCAAGGTATTCACATTTACGTAACTACATCTCTCGCTTCCTCGAAATCTCGGCATGTCTCTCATACCCTCAAGCGCATACCCGCATAACACACACCGACGATCCGCTATCCGCGTGCATACGCTTCCCTCGCACACACACACACACACACACAAACCACGTCGTCGAGGACGACCTTGTTTCGCGCGTGCGACACTGCCGTTCGTTATACCCGACAACTTCTTTCAAGACAAATGACGCGCGCTGCCGCTGGTCACTTCTCGCGGCCGGTTCAACGATATATATCCGGCGGGGCCGGCAATATCGTCGAGATCTACATACGGGTCCCCGGTAGCTACTTACAACGCCCGGAGAGAGCCGAATGGGTGGTCGCCATCGAGGCCTCGTTACGCCGCGCGCTTTGCTTGCGGGCGCCGCAGCGCCATCTCGCGGTCGAAAATAAAAAGCACGCGAAATTCTCGTATTTATTGGCCACACGGATTGCCGGGGAGCGATAGCATCTTGCTGCGCTTGCGTTTATTTAAATTATATAGCCACTGGTTTTTAAGGCGGCTTGATCGCTCGGAGAAATGTGTGATTATTGCGCTGACGGAAATGAATTATACTTCGAGGATCTGCGGGCTTCGCGCGTTTAATGACTTTCTCGGTAATGAGATGTAACGTTTATAACTGTGTTTTTTAGACTGCGATGATATTAATGGTTCGCGGTCGAAAATCGTGTTTGCTAGAAACAGAGCGATAGCGGGGAAAAAACAATTTTCTTCAAAGCGCTACTCACTGACAAACGACAAATGAATATCGGCTTTGACGAGCGTCATTCGGCTCGTTATCGCGAATGAACTCGTGTAGCTACATCTATATAACAGCCTGGACAAAAAAATTAGATTCCCATCACTCCCGACGCGAGTCCATCAAATTTTTAAGGTATCACCGTAATCAACGTCAGAGGCGAAAAGTGTAGCGTCACGTCGCGCGCGGAGCGATCTAAGCGCCGCTGTGTACACTCTCAAAAAGTCATCCATCCAAATCGACCGAGGCCCGCTCTAAGCCAGCTCCTCGGCGCCCAAAGATCGCCGAATCAAAAATTGAAATCGCTTGTCTATATCCGTCGCCATCCTTCCTAACTCTACACCCCCCCCCCCATTAGACGTAATTGGGTGCGTGGGGGTGGGATTAACGAGTCCGCGGCTCCATTTATCAGGCTCTGTAATTACGAAGCATCCCCCGGATCGTTTTCTCGCGAAACGCGCTCCTCCCTCTTTCACCTCTTGCGTTTCGCAGCGCGCGACGACTGACGTGACGTCCCCCCGGGGACAAGTTTCGGCGTGCTCTCGTGCGACTAAAGATAACGGGATGTTTCCTGTCATCGCTCGGGAGGAAATTGGACCTCGCACCCTCTTTCCGTCCTCCCTTCGGTCCGAGAGAGAGGGAAATAGCTGGCTTCGAACCTCAAACAAATGGTTAATTCATACGCGCTTTCGTTACTGGCGCGTTTCTGCACCAGAAATAGTGCGAGCGCGAGCGAAGTCATTAAAATTTCTGGTGACACTGCTCTGGCGCTACTAATGATACGAGCGCCCGTCGGGCCTGTATATGACGTGGGCGGTCCGAGAGAAGTCGCACACATCATTAAGCAGGGCTTAACGCGGCTTTATACTTGTTAAGGCTGAAGTGCCCGTGCCGTCTGGGTATATTTTTGGTCACGAATATACTTGCTAGCTGCTGTACGTATACTGGAGGATGCGGGGCTGTCTCATTGTTTTTTAGGAGGCTTGCGGCTTCTGTGTGCCTGACGCGCTCGCCCTTCTTCGTCGGAGACGCGAAGCTATTGTAACGTTTGTGGCTGCTAATTGGAAGGGTTGTTGAAAGAATGGCTCCTCGCGTCTTTTGCCAGCTTGGTGCGATATATATATATTTCAGGTTGCGTCTCAATTTCCATGTAAGAAACGCTTGAAAACAAGAGAATGAAAATAGAAAGAAATACTTACTAGAAATAATCACTGCCGTAAAAATAAGCTGCTTCAATAAAGAGAAATATTAAGAAAAAAGTAAGTTACCCTCATTAAATAATGCTTACTTCAAGCTAATTTTATACAGTGTCCAGCGAAACATATTATGGACTATACGCTCGCGTGATAGGAATTCAGAGTATCCCTGCACGAGCAGCTCGGAAACGCATCAGTTTAATTCCATTGGGATTGCCTGCCAATCTCGCTTTCTTATAATTCATTAAAATTCTTTTTTGCCCCCCTGGAAACGTGATGGATTCTACTTTCAATTTGGCCGAGGCCCTGCTGCGACCGACCCGACGTTATACACCATCGTCTCTGGCTCTTGCTCCCCCCTTGAATAGCAATGAGACTCGATTGCCGATGCGCAATTTTTATTGCGATCGATTATATGGATATTGCTGTGTCTTTGATTTTTATTGAGTGTTTTGGCTGTTTATTGCCTTTACAAAAATATTCAATTTTTTATTGTACTATTCCTAAAATCAAGAATTATTTTATTGATTTACTGTGTCACGTTTGTGGTCAAAAAGTAGCAGTATTACATTTTGAATTTATGTTACTCATTTTGTTTGAAAGTAATCAATTCAAATAAGAAAAAAAATATCAAAATTATTATTGAATTTCTATTAAATTTTAAACCAAGATTGTACTTGTTGGAATGTTGAAAATTTTGATAACCTTTACTGAAACTTTTCAATGACAATGATTGTCGCAAAAGATCTGTTGAAGTAATTTTCGTAGCAAATTAAATCGTAATTTTCTTTATTAGATCTAGAGATACGTATTATGGAAAGAAGATGACGATTGAATTTACTAGAAAAATTGTAAAGTCTAAGCTTTTTGCAGTGAAAAATACCAATTTGAAACTTTAGCAATAAAGACTATCGCCATTCATAAAAGAATTTGTGACGATAATTATTGCAACCTACAGCTTTTCGACGCAATAAACTATCTAGGTGAGATCTACCTAAACCTCATGTAATTTAAAAACCTGTAAAAATATCGAAATAACTATAAAATAAACCTTTACTTTTGAAGTCATTTATGTGCATTATATTGTTTCTATCTTTGCAATAAACATTTTAAATACAGTATAGTAATTAAATTTTGATCAAATTTCTTTTTTCAAAATTTTCATGAATTTTTTTATACAAAATGTACTAAAAATTTCTGTCATTTTAGTTAAAAAGTTTGTTACAAAATTACTGTTTTTGTACAAAATATTACTAGAACCGTAAAAAATTTTACAACAATTTTATAATATTTGATACAAAAACATAGTAATTTTTCTCTTTTTACGACTCTTTTTCACTTTTAATAGAAAACATAGTAATTTTTAGTAAACCTTATATCCAAATAAGTTATCTATCTGAGAAGTTAGATAAAACCTTAATTCTCTAAGAACTTAAAGTAAATTTGATAAAAAAATTTTAAAACTATAAATTGTTTAAAATTCAAATATAATATATTGCTTTTTAATGTTTTATTGTGAAAATATAAGTTATTTAATACACGTTAACTATTGTAAAGTTAAAGTATAAGGAATCACAATATTTTTACCGGTTTTTTAATCACATGAAATCTTACCCGAAAGTTTTCATTAGAATGATATAAAGAAGAGAAGAGAAGACAAGATCTTATGGAACAACTTAAAATACAATCTGATCAGCTTATATATTAAAAGAGGAAAGAGATGGAATTTCGAAAACAACGAGAGAGGAAAGTTTTGCTTAAATAAATTTCGACTTTTAAAAGTGAATATAAAGGCATTTAGTATACTTATTTATCTAAAGACTTTGGCAGAATTCTCTTTTTATAGAGTATTTTTTTATATTCTGAATTATGTTTTTTTTTTTATATTAAAAAAGTAGGATAACAAAAGCCATGATTGGCGTTTTAGTATAGCGTAAACATTTTCTTACCCAATGATGCCTTAAAAAAGTTTATCAGAAAAAAAGACCAGATCACTAAAAAAGGTCAATTTGAATTTTTTAATGTAAGGTACAGGAAAATTCGAATGACGATTTGCTCTTGATGGAAATAAAATCTATAAAAAGAGTTAGCAAATTAAATGAAAATATCAACAATAGTTAGTTTTTCTTACTATAGTAGTAACTTGGGAAAGATCTGCAACGACTTGTCCGGAGACCATACAAACCTTTTTACTAAATCTGAAATATATATTGTATTTACTTGTGAAAATTTATCGTGATTTCCATCGTTTTAGGATTGCGCCAACCTTTCCCCGACTTACCGTGATATTCCCAGTAATTTATAATAAAGAATTTGTTCGTGATGTACCTTGTATTTATTACTTTACATATAATTTTACTAATCAGGATATTAATACATTGACAGAATATTACAACTTTTTCAATAACATTATTTGTCATTCTGCCTATACAAAAAGTGACGAAAATAAAGCGTAATAAATGTTTCAATTGAAAATACATTATAATTTTGCCCACTTTCTGTCTCAGTAAAAAATATTTGAATTACAAGTAATTCAATTGATTAAACTCATTTATAATTTCTAAGAAATCATTTGAAAGCTTTATCCATTTTTACTTTTATTTAGAGTAAAGACGCTTTCAAGAATAAATAAACAAATATACAAAGCACTTCTTTCCACACAAAGCTGAAATGAATCTACAATCCTTTTCAACTCGAAATTTCGGAAAACCATCAACAAAACCCATCAAGCAGCAGCAACAAAAAGCCTTCTCCTCACACAGAAACGCTCGGACTTCTCCGCAAATAGGTCCAATTGGATGAAAGCATCTGCTGACCGTGCGCCACCTCCACACGCCAACAAAATCAACCCACACACAGCTCCCCAATACTGGCGAAAAAAGGGAGTAATGCGCCGGCGAGAGCTAGCGTTGCGGACAGCAGCACAGCAGCAGCGGCGGCTGGGGAAAAATAGTAGCGCTCGGCGAGAGAGCTCTGGAAAAGAGGAGAGAAAGAAAAGGGGAGCGAGAGAGTGAAGAAGCAGCGCGCGCGGTGGAGTTGATGAGAAGAGCGGCGCGCAAGCGGGGGGAGGAGAGGAGGGTTTCCGAAACAGCTCGCCGCTATCTCGACTGATCCGATCAAGATTAATGAACGCGCGAGCTGCACGAACCTTCGCGCACTGCCTAGCCGCTCTCCCTCTCTCTTTCTCTCTGTACGCGGGCTCTCTTTCCTGCGCGTGGATATATAGTATGTGCGCGCACATGAGAGCAGAAGCCAAAAACGACAGGTCGCCTAATAATGCAGTCCTGAGCCCGCGTTTATGAGCCTGTGTATGGACTTGGGTGGATTTCGAGGCTTGAGAGTAATGCCAGTGTGAGGTTTATCAGAGAGAAGGCATCGCGGTGTGAAATAATAATTCAAGAAAAAGCGAGGAGAGATAGAGAGGAGTTTCTTATTTTATTTCTCACGTTGAGGTGGTCTCTTAATTTCTTGCCGGGATTGCGAGCTGTGTTTGCGCTTCGTATATTGTAAGGGAGAAGCGACTACGGATTATTGAGATTTCGATATGGGGCTGAAGAGTGTTTTCATTAGATTTATAGGTGGTAGTCGGTCGATGTAAATGTTGTCTGATATGAAAATGTTTGCACAAAAACAGCTCTTTGATTAAAGAATAAAACATGACGCGTTTCGTGATTTATTGCTACGTTATCTCTGGATTAATTATTGAAAAATTTATTTTGAAATACTGTTAGTTTAATTGGTATGAGAGAAACTGTTAGATTAAAAGTAAAATACGATATGCGTGTTTCGTTATGAACAATTAAAGTACTTCCTGTGGTTGTGAATTCTGCAAGTTTGTACATAATAAATTATTATACATTGGAGCTATTTTTTACTCGGGTCGTTATATGCAGATACAGATTTTCGAATGTTTCATTATTTAGTGTATGTATCATTTAATATTTTTTTGTGGTAAGTAGATAAGAAAAATTTTTTTCATAAATTCGAAACTATATTGATTATTATAAATTATTTTCTTTATACTTATATTCCTTTCTAACTATATATAACTTTTTTGATGCATTCAAAATTACTTTTAAAATGGTGAAAATAATATAATTAAAGTTAAACGATCATATACAATAAAAAATAATAATAATAATAATAATAATAACAACGAGTGTTAATAAAATAAATCAAGTGCAGTGTCCACGCCTCCGCTAAAGCGCAAGATCCCTCTCGACCCTGTCGGAATTGGGTATCAACACCCTTCTCGTGATTAATCCCATAATCCGGCGTTGACCACTTTAGTTGTGCCAGTACGTGAGAACCTCACTTATGAGGTTCTTCAGTGTCCGTAGCCGAAAGCTCGCCCTTAACACAATGAAGAGAAATTAATCCTACATAATATCAAAGTACTTATAACATTTTTAATAAGTTTATTTTATTTTATTATTTTAATTCATGACGTAATTGAAAGTTCACGCAATGTGTAACTTAGAAAATGACAATTATTAATTTTTACTGACATAATTTAATGTAAGTCGTACTTTTTACTATCTTTAATTTAAGTAAAATAAAATTGATCAATTAACATTAAGTCTTTCCAATGCCAATTTTGGTCTCAACAATTGTGATGTTTATATAGTTCTTTCCAAGGCATTCAAGCGAAATGACTTGATGACAGCTTGAAGTGCAAGGAATCGCCATTTCAAGGTCTGTCTTTTTCTTCGAAGAACTTACTCGCTTTTTCATGATGCTTTTTGCAGAGTTATTTGTTCAATGTCTGTAAAGATCCTGCAGGCACGAGTTGTAATTATCCACGGCATTAAAGTTTAGAGAAAAAGTTTGATTATCAATCCCGAAATTTCTGATTTTGTATAAACATAGCTACTTGCATTTGTTGAAATAATTTTTACACTTATCCATAAATGGTAATAGATTCTAAAAACTCAAAAAATTACCTTTTTAAGAAATTTGACTAAACTCTTAGTAAATTATATATTTCTAGTGAAATTTACAATAAATCTAGTAAAATGTATATTCAGAATCTGTTACTAAATTTCATAATAATATACAAATTAATTTTTCGAAACACTTATTCTGCATAAATAAAATGCGATTGCATTATATCCACAAAAGACACGATAAATCATAGTTTCGCATTAGGGAAAATTAAAAGGTTTCGTTAAATAACACTTGCGCTTCTATACCAGAGTACCTTAAGCTACACAATAGAACAAAGGGCGAAAAATGATGGAACACGCTCTCTCGTCGTCAGTCCAGCTCGCTCCTGGCGACCCACATGGGCAGCCCGTCGGAGCAACCAGACCCCTCTCTCTTTCTCTCTCTTCTCCAAGCCCAAAGAGGCAGAGCCGAATTGGTTCCCAGAGCGAGCCCGGCCTTTCCCTCGGCCGAACTTTCATGGCCGCCGGCCCAATAAACGCGAGAGCGAGCCATATTTCCGAGCATTCCGCCGTTTTTTCTCGAATTCCTCGTTAAACGAAAAAGCGCGCGGCACTTTTCTCCTCGTTAACGCGGCGAGCATCGAAACGAGGCCTGATAGATGCTCAAAGCGAGCTCCTTAATTGAATTCACACTCAGTCACTCTGCGCGTCTCCGCTGAGGCCACGAGGAGCGCCGAGTCATTCGACGCTGATTTTCTCCGAGTTAGCCGGCTGAGCATCCGACGGCGATGGTGAGCGCCGCGTTCTTTAAGCCCTGTTTAATTAATTTATTCAATGATAGAAACGAGCTTAGGCGGAGGCTCGATTGACGCGCGGGAGGGCGTAGTGAGACGATTATCCTTGCTATTTTTACGGCGTTGTTAATGGAAACGTTGGGGTAAAGATAGCTGTTTGAATTGGAGGGAGCTAGCGACAAACACTGCTGTTAAAACTTTTGAAAGTCAACGGTTATTCAAAGACATTATATATTTTTTTCATTATGAAGGAAATTAAAAGATGGGTGTAAGTTTATAATTATTGATAAACAGGTGCATATAGTTATTACTAAAATTTATACTATTTTCTGAATATGTATTTTATCACAATTTTGCTTCTTGTCGTACAACATACTTGATTGTACTGATAATATAAACTTATTGTAGAGTTCATAAAGATTAATTTACAACTTTTTATATTAAATTATTATTTTCCGCATATTATTTAACGAAAGTTTTTCGAAAAACGATACACCAAAAAAACAAAACGTTATTTTTGCAGTACTATCATATGCAAGCACACTCATACCAGGAAGGTCATAAAAAAATGATCGTCATCGCCATTGTAACCGAAAATTCATCCTATCCATCAGATACAAGTTTTTCGTTTCTTCCCATCCCCGCACACGAGTGGGAGGATTTTCCGTGAACACGCGAAAATTCTCTTCTTTGTTCGTCGGCAAGGACGGCGTTTATATATATATACACACACACAGCAGCGTCGCCGACCGAGCGACGACGCGAGTTCGCTGCAAGCGAGCTTGCTATACATATATAGAGCACACCAGTCGTGGGAGGGTAAAATCAATAACTCGAGAGAGGGTGAACGCGCGGAGCGCCGCTCAGCCAGAGGGAGAAAAAGAGAAAGAGAGAGACTTGGGATGAAGGAAAGAGAAGCCGGAGCTTTTAATCCGGGCGCGCGCTCGTAAGGAGAGACGAGAATGTAGGGCGGGTCCGTGGATGCTTGTCAGCGTCCCGCCGTCGCCAGGGACATCCCCGCGCGCGCGCGCGCGCACTGTCCCCGCGTGTCCTATCGGTTTCTTCCTTTTTTTTTCTTCTTTCGCCCCCAGCTCCCTTCTGTGTGCGAGCCACCCCTCGGTGCTCTCTCCAGGGTATTCGCCGTGCTGGATGGATGCAGAAGCAGCGTCAAAACAAAATATTTCACGATGGATATTTCATGCGCTGACTGAGGGTATAGGATTGGAGGATTAAGAAAGCTGGATGTTGAAGGATACTTTTTAATATTTTGTTAGTTTTAGGATGGAGATTTTTTTTTATCTGTTTGCGCTCTACTATTGGCAGTTTTCGTATAAATCTAGATTTTACTCCAATTTATAAAAATTCGTAGTTTTATTCTCTGTGCTTTTTAATTCTACTGTTACTTATGAATTTATTGTCAAATTCTATGCAGTTATTTCAAATTTTACTCTAACTACGGATCCTTTTTTTATTTATTTATTTATATATTTATGCGAGCAATAATTGCCATTTGATGTACATAGAATTTACAATACGTAGCTAAATCTTAAGGTAACAATAGAAAAAAAGATCATATGAAAGTAAAATATAAAATTAGAATAAGGAAAACATTACAACAGATAAATTCTTCAAATACTCTAAAATCTAAAAACAATAGAACGTAGAGCAGACTCAAACGTAGCCAACGAATCAGAAGTTGAGATCGCATCTGGTAGCAGATTCCACCGTCTTTTCATTCAACTGATGGTAGAATTAAAACCAACGTTCCAATTATAATTATCTTGCAATATTCTAAAACTACACTCTAAACTCAAAAATGCGAAACCTAGAAGTAAAAAGTTTAAAACCTACATTTTAAACTTTATACAAGTCGAAAATGTAACTTTTAATTCGTAAAGTAATTTTTATTTACTAAATTTAAATGTTAGTACAAACAGTATAATATTGATATTGTTTTAATACCGTAGCAACATTTTAACAATATTGAAAGAATATTAACACAGTATTCTTGCAATTTTGAAAGGATATTAACACAATATTGTTGCAATATTGAAAGAAAATTATTACAATATTGTTACAATATTTAAAGAATATTAACACAATGTTCATGCAATATTGAAAGAACATTAATACAATACACAGTTAAAAATGTTTCGTACTAAAGTCCGTATTTTACGAAATTCTTACGTACATGGGTTCGTTTTTTGGCTCAAATACGAAATTTTCACGCATAAAAATCGTATTTTTAACGCATTTATTACGCTATTTATATACGTAAAATTTAAGTAAATTTTGACGATGTACGAAGTACGAACAATTTTTAACTGTGTATTGTTACAATATTGAAAGAACATTAACACAATATTGAAAGGATATTAACACAATATTGTTATAATATTGAAAGAATATGAACACAAGATTTCTATAATATTGCTACAATATTAACACAATGTTGATACCATATTAATGCAGTATTTTGTATAATACCTGTGAAATATATTGTATTATATTCTTCTATATAATATTGTTACATTTACGTTGCTGTAATATCTATAAAATATTGCTGAGACAAATAATTGATGCAATAATGGTACAATATTGATTGAAGATTGATTTAGATCTATATTTACACCTGTAAGTTACTTTAAGGATTAAAACCTACATTGTAAACTTTTATAAAGATTAAAATGTAGTTTTTAAACTTTTTACTTCC
>UELX01004301.1:0-18534 GCA_900480035.1 Eupelmus urozonus
AGTAGGGAGTCGGGGAATTTGACATGAAATTTGATCTATCTTCGTTAAAATATAAGAAAAAAAATTTGTTGAAGATAGCTTATGATAATTAGAAATATCAATTTGTGTTTTTACTTTGATAATTTATATTTATAATTTTTGCCGTTTTATATAGCCTTGTTTCACTCCAAACTATCAGAATTTCCTAACAATTTAAAAAAGCTGACCAAGTAGCACCCGATAAAACGACTTAAAGGAAAGACTTATTTCAGTTAAAAAATGTTGATTAAATTATCAGCACTCAAGAAACAAAAAAAAAAAAAGCAAAATACGATATTTTTTACTTCCTCCAAACTATAAAGAAGTAAATTAACGACCTAAGTTGATCTTTACATTTTATTTATACACTTCAGCTCAAATAATTCGGAAATGTCGCTCAAAATCTATTACTTTTCTTGTATGTATACTATGCCTATAATTTGTTTATTAAAAAGTAATTTATGCGTCATAAAATGATCGTAAAGTGTCGCCTCGTCACTTAGCCGCAAAATGAGTCAAGTACAGCATTTGAGGAAAAACGACTGTGTTTACGTTTTTCGTATTAATTTTCATAAAAAAAATAAGCAACACCGGAAATTACAAAACTGACCTTGCATCGGCTGCTATCTCTGCATTATCAATTAGAAGCACCTGCGTAAACATTAATTAAAACTATTTTTCCCAAACTTTCGGAGCTCTCCCCCCCTCCGCGTCCTCTTCGACTATCAACAAAAACTTTATCACCATTTAATCTCTCCGCGCAATCAAATCTATCCTCTCCACCCAGCCAAGTCTATCTCTTCCGGCAAAACGCATCGATATCCCCAAACGGTAGCCACGAAACTAATCTCAAAACTCGCCCACTAAACCATCTCAGAGCCTCCAGTCACGAAAGCCAATATCTCCCAAACATGCCGTCCCCGCCCTTCCTCAACCCAACGACCAAAATCTCGTTCTCCACTTCTCCACCTACTCTCACAGAGCCGCATCTCCTGCGCTCCAACACCGACCACCAACCGTCAACTACATCTACCTGCTTACCAGCCAACACGTGCGCGGGAATCCAACCTCTCATAACCCTCTCTCCATCCACCCATCCGCGCACGTGCGAAATCTCCTTTGTGCCGGGGAAACCCCCCCTCTTCCTAAGCGCTCTCCGCACCTATACACACATCCACCTCCGCGTCTTCAATACCCGCTTGCCTCGTAAAAGCTGTACAGTCCCGCGTTAATGCATTAACACGCCTGCTCACATACATAGAGCTACACATATACATAAGCAGAGGAGAGTAAAAGCGAGCGGTGTCGGCGGCTTTGGATGAGCGGCTCTGCGCGACGCTGTGTGTAACGACACGCGCTGCGGTCGCAGCTATGCGCGCCGGCTATTCGCAATCATCTCTCCCTTCTCTCTTTGCTTAGCTGTATACAACGCGCCTGTCGCCAGTCCGCACTCCGGCGCAGCCTCCGAACGGTTATTATAGTCTGTCCAGTGCGTCGGCGTGTGTGCGGCTGTCCGCGCGCCGATAGACTAGCTACTTGTGTACTTTTCGTCTATTGACTATATAGTGAATGGGGGAGGAAAGAAAGAAGCGCGCGCGCGCAGGTGGAAGGGCTCATTGCTCGCTGGTGGTTGATGGTGGTAAGGTGGAGTTATAGACTCGCTGTGGGTAGAGCAGAAGCTAGTTTGGAGATTAGATAAGGTGGCTAAGAGATGATAGTGTTTGAGTAATTGATTGGACCATCGGTTAGAGATTGATTTAGTGGATTCGTTGTTTAGTGAATTTTGTGGTAGCTGCTAGGAAGGATTAGATACATGAGCCGCGATGTAGTTGTATGCGATAAAAATTTAGTGCGAGAGAGAGTTTGGAAAAATTAGAGGCATGGAAAAACCTAAAAGGCGAGACAAATCGAGCAATTTTCCCGCCTTTACATAATAATAATAACGCTCGACAACTACCGGCGTATTTAAAGAAAATAACTCGTATACATAAGCCACTCAGTGCCGGCTGTCGTTTCGAGTGTTTGCCGCACCGACGCTCATTAAGCGCCGATCTTTGATTTTCCCGCTGCGTAAAACTACTCCAGAACTAATATACAATACGGCCTGCCAGAGAAAAAACGAGCCGGTAGCGAAGCCAGCGTGCTAATAAATAAAGAGCAAGTGATTTTTCTCACTTACCTCTAATCCATCTGTTTATTTCGGCGCCGGATAGCCCGCGGCACCGCCAAAGAAGTCGATCAGTTTTTCCTTGAAATCCAGTTGCTAAGATAATCAAAAAAAGAAGCGCGAGGAGCGGCGCCGTTTTGCCACGAGTCCATGCAGAGCAGCAGAAGTAACGGAGCGGGCAGGAAGGAGAGCTGCCGATAGGGCCTCGAGAGGGGAAGTATCAGTGGCAACCGGTCCACGGCCAGAGGAGAGAGCTAGAATCTTTCTGCGCGCATCCGAGCATTCCGAATCCGGCCTGCACCATGGCAAGAGTCCTGGCGTTCCTTCTGGCGGTCTGCTTGGCCTGGGGTCGAGTCTCGTGCGAGCAGCCCTGCTTGGACTACATGTCGGTGAGCCTGGATAAAGGTACCAAAGTGGAGAACGGCTCGATAATCGCTCATGGTTTGGCTTTTCCGGAGAAGACCTACTACGTCGACGATTATGGAGAGGTTCGCGGCTGTCCCTGCTTGGTCAGGAGCTGCATGAGGTACTGCTGTGAACCCGACGAGTACTCTCAAATCAGTAGGGCATTGCACGATTGCCGGAAACGGAAGAATTTGACTGAAGATTTGGTGCTACCTCAGATGTTTTTGGATCCGTCCGGGGTTAGTATCGATCACTTCTTCACCTTCGTAAATTCCAAGTGTTTGACGGATAAGCCGACTTTCTTGGAGGGGCTGCCTCTGAAGGACGATGAAAATCTGACCATCTCGTCGGACGGAATATTAAAGCTAAACGTCATGACGATTGACGGACTCTTGGTGTTCGAGTTTGATCAGGAGAGGTACTGCGTTGCCTGGGAGCAAAAAGACACTGATAAAGGAACGGAATATAAAGTAGGCTTTTCGGTTTGTCACTCACCGGAGGAACAAATACGGGAGAAAGCGGAAAATGCTATGCGCTGGTCCGAGTCCGCTGGCAACTACCTGTCGGCGTTTTTCTTGATTTTGACCTTCATTGTGTACCTACTTTTTCCCTCACTGAGGAATCTTCACGGATTAACTGTAATGTCTCATGTGGTGTGCCTTACGGTGGCTAATATCTTTTTGCCGCTGATGAAACACGTGGAAATCCTCCGCAACTTCTCTATTTCATCTTGCATTGCCGTTGGTATGTAAATTGTTTTCTTCTTATTATTTGAGTATTTGAAATTGAAATTTTAAATGAAGTTAAATAATTTTACTGATAAAATAGTGATAGTTAAAGATAAAGATTCCCTAAAATTTCCATCGTCCAAATTTCTGAAATATAATTTTAAGTTTTACATCTTCCAGTAATGAAAAATACTTACGAATGTTATTTAGAGTGCAAATAATTCAAGCTTAAAAGTACTTGCAACTATGTACTTCGAATGACGTTATTATAAATAAACTATCTAGTGTCTTTTCACTAATGGAATAACTAGTACTTGAAATACAGCAATTTAAGTACTTTTGCAAGAATTGAATTCATCTAAAAAATGATTTGAAGAGCTTTTATTGTACATAAGTATTTAAGGCATATTTCATCATCAAAATATATACCTTAAATCTAAAAAATTTATATTTTTTTGGAAATAGGGTCTTATATATCGAGTATTTGTTTTACAATTCTATAGTCGACTTACGAATCGAAATAGTTCAAGTGGACACATTATAGAATGTGCAAAATTTTCGAATTTCAGAATACTGCTATTTAATTGTTAAAAAAAATATTTCTCTATTATTTGAATATTCGTTATAATGATCATTAAAAAAATGTTCTCTTTTAGGATTTATCAGCCATTATTTTGTAATGTTGAAAGTTTACACTATCTAAGATTTACGATTTACGCACACACGCGAGAGAGCATTAAGGGATCAGGTTAAAAGCGAACTCGCAGCTCTGGATCGTCGCAGATGACGACGCGCCGCCGTTGCGACCTTTTTTTCTTGTCCTATGGGTCATATATTAGACGAAAAAAATACTCTGCACGCGATTTTTAAAAACTTATTTTTTTTGTAACACAAGCACGATTTTCGCGCTTTTTGATACCTAAAATGAGAACCCAAAGAGCCCGTTTTTAGACCGGCGTATAGAACAAGAAAAAAAAAGTCGCACAGGTGTACCTTGAAATTTTTTTCTTTAAATTTTTGGAACCGTGAAATGGATTTTTTGTGGATCTCCTTATATATATACACACTCATTGTGCTTGAAAAATATAAAAACGGCTGTAGCTCGCGCAGCAGCCGACGATAGATCTTGTATATACGGCTAAACCCCACTCCTAAGGCGCGCGCGTTCGCGAGGTGCCCAAGCTTCTATAGGGGAATCACAACAGAGCGTGAGCGCAGCCTCTGAACGGTTATTGTAGTCTGTCCATTGCATCGGCGTGTGTGCAGCGGCTATCCGCGCGCCGATAGACTGCTACTTGTATTTTTGTCTAATGACAATATATATAGTGTAGGGGGAGAAAATAGGAGCGCGCGCGCAGATAAAAGGGCTCACGGCTCGCTGGTGGTTGATGATAGTAAGGTTGATTTATAGACTCGCCGCGGATAGACTGAAAGTTAGTTTGGAGATTAGATAAGGGGGATACGAGATGATAGTGTTTGAATAATTGATTGGACTATCGGTTGGCGATTGATTTAGTGGATTTGATGTTTAGTGAATTTTGTGGTAGACTCTAGGAAGGATTAGATACATAAGTCGGGAAGTAGTTGTACGCGATAAAAATTTGGTGCGAGAGAGAGTTCGTAAAAATTAGAGGCATGGGAAAACCTAAGAGGCGAGACAAAACGAACGATTTTCCCGCAGTTGCATAATAATAATAACGCCCGACAACTACCGGCATATTTAAAGAAAATAACTCCTACATAAGCCTCTCAGTGCCGGCTGTCGTTTCAAGTGTTTATGCCGCACCGACGCTCATTAAGCGCCGATCTATGATTTTCGCGCTGCGTAAAACTACTCCAGAACTAATATACAATACTGCCGGAGAAAAAACGAGCCGATAGCGAAGCCAGCGAGCTAGTCAACAAAGAGCAAGTGATTTTTCTCACTTACCTCTAATCCATCTGTTTATTTCGGCGCTGAATAGCCCGCGGCACCGCCAAAGAAGCCGATCGCTTTTTCCTTGAAATCCAGTTGGGAAGATAATCAAAAAAAGAAGTGCGAAGAGCGGCGCCGATTTGCCACGAGTCCATGCAGAGCGGCAGTAGTAACGGAGCGAGAAGGAAGGGGAGCTGCCGATAGGGCCTCGAGAGGGGAAGTATCAGCGGCAACCGGTCCATAAGCAGAAGAGAGAGCTAGAATTTTTCTGCGCGCATCCGAGCATTCCGAATCCGGCCTGCACCATGGCAAGAGTCCTGGTGTTCCTTCTGACGGTCTGCTTGGCCTGGGGTCGAGTCTCGTGCGAGCAGCCCTGCTTGGACTACATGTCGGTCAGCCTTGATAAGGGCACCAAAGTGGAGAACGGCTCGATAATCGCTCATGGTTTGGCTTTTCCGGAGAAGACCTACTACGTCGATGATTATGGAGAGGTTCGCGGTTGTCCCTGCTTGGTCAGGAACTGCATGAGGTACTGCTGTGAACTGGACGACTACCTGCTCTCTGATCTTAGATGCCAAAAACGGGAGTATTTGGCTGAAGATTTGGTGCTGCGTGAGAAATTTTTGAATTCATTCGATATTAATGACAATCACTACTTCACGTTCGTCGATTCCTCGTGTTTGACGAGCCCGAGTTACTTCATAGAGGTACCTAACAAGAATAGCAGTGATAGTCTGATCATGTCGTCGAACGGACTTTTAAAGCTGACAAACTCGAAAGTGTATGAGTTGAACCAGGAGAGGTACTGTGTAGCCTGGGTGGTTCAAAATAAAACTTTTAAAGTAGGCTTTTCGGCTTGTCTCTCAAAAGAAGCCCAAGCAGATAAAAAAAGGGAAGAAGCTGTGAGTTGGTCCCAGTCCATTGGTAACTATCTGTCGGCGTTTTTCTTGATTTTGACCTTCATTGTGTACGCACTTTTACCCTCGCTGAGGAATCTTCACGGATTAAGTCTAATGTCTCATGTGGTGTGCCTTACGGTGGCTAATATCTTTTTGCCGTTAATGAAACACCAAGAAATCCTCCGCAACTTTACTATTTCTTCTTGTATTGTCATTGGTATGTACATTGTTTTCTTCTTATTATTTGAGTATTTGGAATTGAAATTTTAAATAAAGGTAAATCATTTTACTAACAAAATAGTTATAGTTAAAGATTAAGATAATAATAAGATTAAGATATCACAGGACTGTTAACAGTTTTAAAGATAGGAAACCTAAATGCATGAATATTTCCTAAAACTTCCACGGTCCAAATTTTTAGAATATAATTTTATATTTTACATCTTTTTATAACGAAAAGTATATGTGAATGTTATTTGAAGTACAAATAAAGCATAAAAGTACTTTCAGCCATGTACTTCAAATGACGTTATTATAAATAAACTATCTACTGGTTTTTCACTAATGGAAAAATTAGTACTTGAAAAATAGCAATTTAAGTTCCTTTTCAAGTATTGAATTGTTATAAAAAATGATTTGAAGAGCTTTGATTATACTTAAATATTTAAGGCATAGTTCACCGTCAAAATATAACTCAAATCTAAAAAGTGTGTATTATTTTTTAGGAAATTGGTCTTTCATTCCAACTGTTCATTACATAATTCTAGTCAACGTACGAATCAAGATAGATCGAGTGGACACATTACCGAATGTGCAAAATTTCGAAATATAAATTTTAGACTGTGTAAATATTCGACGTTCAAACTATCGACTCATAAGTACTAAAACCGAAAAATTTTCGAATTTCAGAATACTGTTATTTTATTGTTAGAAAAAATATTTTTCTATTATTTGAATATTTGTTATAATAATCATTAGAAAAATTTTCTCTTGTAGTATTTATCAGCCATTATTTTGTAACGTTGAAAGTTTACAGTGTCTAAGATTTACATACTTGCATATTTGAATACTTGCAGTTTTTAAAACTGTTGGTACAGTGCTCTGTATCTCGGACTATCTTGATTGTCCACAGCGTTTTATAGTAGACTATCGAAATATTGGACATCCCGTCAAATGATAAGAATAAATATTTATAACTAAATTTTTATATGGTAAAATTATAAAAGTTAATATTGCCAAGAATAGAAATAAATATAGTAAAACATAAGAAACTTTCTTATTTTTCAGCTGATTTTACATTTTAAGATTACATTTTATATTCTTTAACAATTTTACTAAAGTTTATCAAAATTAGAAATAGATAATTATCAAAATCTGCCATATTACGGAAATTTTGTACCTACTTTTTAATAAATTAATACAAAAATATTTTGTTCACCAAAGCATAGATATTTAAAGATTGAAAATATATTTTGAAAACTCCGTATTTGACTAAACTTCGAAGCGCGAAGAATGTTTTAGTATCAGAAAAATCAAGAACTTCAGAACCAGAAGAATGTTTCAGGATCAAGAAATAGTTTTGAATTTGTAATTAAAAAAAAGCACTAATTCGATCAGCCACATCAAAGTCGGCAGTGCAATTAAAGACCGGTTTTTTCAGAATCAGGAAATATTGAATCCCCTTTACCATAAAACGATTTTATTCAAATTAAACTAAAACAAAACGCTTTTCAAAAAAATTTTCCCTATCGTAATTTTTCTGAATTTACATATTAAAATGAGCTGATTATTGAGAAATGCTACTATTTTGAAGACAAGATTTTATTGCAAAACGAAGATAAAATATCTGGTTTAAATTTATTTATTAAAATCCAGCCGGTATTTTTCTTTTGGAGTTTTTTGTACCCCTTGTAAAAAATATTAAATATTGCTTATAAGTAATATTTTTTGGTTTTTATAATCATGGTGACAATCGAATAAAATTTAAAAAACGCGACATGTTAATGATTTGGTGTAATATTTGACAAATGTGTCCCAGTCTTTTAAAAACACTAACAATAAGTATCTACACACAAAACATCTACAATCTACATGCTATACTGTCAATCTTTGAAGGATGAGCGTACTTGTTACGGTTTTTCAACCTACAGGATCATGAAATTTTAAAAGATTTTATTATTAATGTGTAGTATTTATTTTCGAATTAATTGAAATCAGTTAATTTTATTTGTATTTCAATATAACACGCGTTCGATCGATATTCTATAAGTCAAGGTGACTACGAATCGTCGAGGGTTCCTTTAGAGTCGCTTCATGATTAAGTTGAATCGTCACGATTAATAAAATTGATTGGTGAATTTCCAGTTCCCAGTGGTGGCTTTTTAAGCCGAAATCTTTATTTTCGTTTTATTGAAGTTTTCTTCAACAACTTATATTAATTTTTTTCAATTTTAATCTACAGCTAACAAACTGTAACTTTTTACAAGTTTTTTTATAAGTTTAGGATTTTAGAACTTGAATTATGACTTTCCTCATAATAATTAATGTAAAAATACAAAAAATGCTTGAATTTTGAACTTTTTTAAAGTAGTTTTTATATCTTATGCAATGAACAATTCGCTGGAGTTACCTTATGTTCAAAAAAAAAGAAATTCCCCTTTTATAAGCAGTAAATTTAAAAAATAGAAGTAAATTTTGACATCGATTTATACCTTAACTTTTAGTAACTAAATCATCACAACGATCTGAATGTTATACCATTGCTAATATTATTAATCAAACTTCATTTTATTATTTTAAAAGATCTGAAATTGCAGGTTAAAAAATTTCATCTTAAATCTTCTTTTATATTTTCTTTTAAATATTCTGTTTGAATGTAACTTTTTTAATCGTGCCATTTTTAATTATTTTATTATAAACACAACAAATCAAGGCTGAGTGAAAGTGTTACTGTTATTGTTGTATTTTATTATTCGCATTCTTTTTAATTTCAAATTTCATGAATTTTTTTTATGCAGATTTATATATTGCCATATAAATATATTTATAGAAGTATATAAATACTCTTCACATGTCCTTAGATATTTTTGACACTTAGATTTGATATATTTGATTAGATTAGACTCAGGAAGATGCTTCTAAACGTCATTTCTGGGTTTCTTTGAAAATCCTTAAATTTTTTTTATTTGAATTCAGTGCTTAAAATATTTGTTTTTTGCAAGAGTTGCTTGGTTGATACTTGACAACAAAAATTATTTTAATTGGTACAGCTAGTTAGAAAGAAAAAATCAAGACAGATGATGTTTCGAAAACTATAAATTATCGATAATCAGCAGTAGTAATTTATGTCGTAATTTTAGGAAAATTAAAAACACTGACTCGTAGTTTTATAAAGAAATACTTTTTATTACGTTTCACTATCTAGTAGTATAGGATGCAGCACAAAAAATTCAATGTGTTTAAAATATTTGTAATTATTTTCATTTATTTTGTTTTGATTTAAGAAGTAATTTCTACTTGTTGTGGACTCTTTAATAACAAACAATATGCAATTATAGAGACACAAGAAAATTTAGTTTATTCACATCCAAAAAATTGCAATGGCATCTGATAATTCAGCTTCTAATTTTTGAATAATGTATTGATGTAGTTTAACGGTTTTCTATTTTAAAGTCGAGACAAATCCTTGAGTAACCAGACAGCTTTTATTTGCTCATCTTGTTCATGAGCCTTCTATTTTTTCCTTTTTTTTATTACTTCACCACTACATCGAAACTCTGAAACAGATGAGCATCTTCTTTATAGACTTAAGTGCGTTACTGCTGCCAGTACAGCAGTGTTCTGTTATTTTTGCTTTGAGTAAAATCCCTTATTCCAGTTACATGTTCGAGTCGAAGTCGTTAAGATCGTTCCGATTGTTTTTATAGGTTTACACAGAATGTATATTGTGAACTGCCGAGTCTATAGTACGATCATTAGTAATGCTTATGATAAATATTTTTTTTTTCATATTTCACTACAACTCTTTGAGAACAAAAGCTGCGTAATTATTCGAACCGTTACTAAAGAGCTGGCGCTAATTGAATAGCGCTCAAAGATGTTTAAAGTATAATCTGCAGTCGAGGAAATTTTACTTTTTATTATATTTTGTTAAATAAAGCTACTTTGTTTTTACTAAATCTTTCTTAAATGTCAATCAGTGATACGATTTGCAATCCCTTAATGTAAAGAGATTGTGTGCTTAAAAATTAATTAATAAATATTTAGATTTCTTATGGAAGCTGCGATAGAAAATATAGATTCATAACTTTGATATCTTTATAAATTAAAAATGTGAATAGTGTATTCATCGTTTTTAATCCATTACTTTACCTTGGGTAAATATCTAATTGATTGACACTCAAATAGATAGTCATGTTCTAATAGATATTATTTTTTTATGTCGAGTGATATTTTCTTATGAATTTCACTTTTCCTAGATGATTTTTCTTTCTTTTTTTTTGTTAATTCGCAATTTCAACTATTTAAATACTTCTTAAACTTCAAAATACTATTTTTAAAATTATTTAAAAAAGTAGGTAGATATTTTTTAATTTTATTTTAAAATAAATTAATATTCTTTATAAATAAAAGTTTTAAAAAATAATTTAAATATATTCATAGTTATAAATTAAATAATTTAGTTTATAATTTAAATAAACTAAAGCTTAATCATGTAAACTCTTAATAGTAGTCACGTAAAAATCTCGTAAAGTTAATTTAACGCGTCGTGCTATATATTCGTAGAGTATTTGAACGAAATTGTTTAATTCGGCGTCATTACAATTAATTACGGCAAATTTTTAACCTTGTTCATTGCTTGTGATTAATGTAACAGTAATTCTCTGAAATAAAGCTTAGTTGAAACTATGGAGAGATAGTATAGGAACTATCTAGATTTGAATTAATGAGAGGTCCGCCCCATGACCTTGGTTAGAATCAGCCGAATCAATGACCCAGAAGTAATTTGAGCCCGAAAAAAATCATACAGTAGCCCTGTTTCTGACAGAGACTCTTTTAAGTAACTTAAAAATAGTCAATTGTTCTCTTCCACATAACACGTTAGTTTATTCGTTTCCTCACCGCTAGAATCTGTTAATCACATTTTGCGGTTTATTGATAACTGATATTTTTTCTTGCGCTTAATTAGTCGGAGAAGAATTTAACAAACGAAGAACTTCGCTTTCCAGCTGATTTTACAAATAATTTGTGACCGCGAAGTGAATACTAATTACTTCCGAGATACGTGACAGGAGAAACGTATTTCCGTTCTAATGTTCTTTTCTTTCAAATGCGATAACGATTGCTACTTTACACTGTTTTTCTCAAAGCTAATTTAATTTTTAACTTTTAATCAATAATAAATCGTAAATTCAATTTTTAGCATTGTTTAATGAATACAGTTTCTGATAAGATTTTCTAAAAGCGGTTAAATCGTAATATCATAATTATAAAATGAAAATTTATACATATTTGTAAAGGAATTATATAAACAAATTAAATTATTATTTGAAATATCATGAAAAAAAGCGTATCGAATATTTTATTTACTTATCTACCCCACAACTGGCGCGTGCGCTCTGGTCCTTACTTATTCTTTTCCTGCCCCGAGCGAGAGCGGCCTGTTATCGCAGCCGCTTGCGGCTTAAGCGCGATGCACTACACCTATATGGCCAGGAGAAAAAGAAGCGAGAAAAAAAAGAGAATCCGCGCCGAGCTGCTCTTGACAACGTCTCGCGGAGAGTCACAGCTGCGCGGCTCGCCGTCGCGCTTCTTCTGCTCTCAGCCGGCTCTAATGGCTTTTTGGGCGCGGATGAGCTCGAGTGTCCCAAGGAAACGTTGGTCGACCTCACCGAGAGCTTTAGCAAAGTGCCAGGTGGAGATGGTTCGCTGACCGTCGACGGAGTTTACTATCCGGCCGACGCGATCCGCTGGATCGACGGCAGGGCCATGGGCTGTCCCTGCCGGACTCAGTCTTGTTTGTCGTTGTGCTGCGCTCGAGGCCAGTGTCAGAAGCCAATCCAGGAGAAGGACTAGCTCTTGCCGATTTACGATCCGATTACGCGTGAGATCGACCCCAACGCGACTACGAGGACGACAAGTTCCAGCTGTTTAGCAAATTTCTGTGTCCTGGACTTTAACGGCACGCATGGTGCTTTGTTTTGACGAGGATCTAGGCGTGAAGATTAATATGATAATTCTAAAATGAAAATTTATACATATTTGTAAAGGAATTATATAAACAAATTAAATTATTATTTTAAATAATATTGATTTTCTGATTTCGTTAAATTCAAGATTAGGTGATACTAAGAATAAATTGATGTTTAATATGCCTTTAAGGAGCTGTCGGAGTCATATGCTATATGAATTATATGCCCGTATTTCCAGGTTTTTATATGATTATTAATCTCTCACCTAGTCTGACAAGTCTACATGCTTCCTTACAGTTACGGCCAGAATATTCAACTCATTAAATAATGATTAATTCAATAAATACACAATAAAAATAGTAATACTATGTGAAATATTGCTCGTCGGATAGTAAAAGTCTGTTGAATCGGAGAATCAAGGGGTCCTATATTTCTAGGTTTTTGGCTTACTTATTTTTTTTACAATAAATCTAGTGAATTCTTACTATTTTACGCTAATAGCTAGGGTGCCTAAGTCATTATATATGTATAAATACGCAATTAGTTAAAAAAATACAAAAATAATTTATGTATAAGATGGCTCCAACAGTCTCTTGTAGGTGTAAAAAACTTTAAAAATTCAGATTTATCAAATAGAATTTCAAATTTAATTCGTTTCGATACTAATGCAAGAATATTAAATTTCAATACTAGTGCGTGAAATAGGTGATTCTCAAGTAGCGCGAGTTTGTTCGCCAAACTTGTACAAGTCGAGAATCATCTGAGCGCACGTGTATCGAATACTATTTTTTTAAACATGGTATGAGTAAGTCAATGTCTCATGCATAGTGCGCAAAATTCGCAACTCAAAATTCTGAGTATGCACTAGTGCAAAAATGTGGCATTTCAAACACGGTCAACAGGAAAAAAAAAACGATTTTCGCTCACAATGTTGCAAAAATTAATTTATTTTGTAAGTGATAATTTTGTAAGAGATGAAAAATTTTTTAGAGATTTTTTTAATAGTTTTTCAACAACTCTCTGGTTTTGAGAAAATCAGTCCCACAACCTATATACTATAGGTACTAAATTTTATGAAGTCCAGTCACGTTTATTATTATCCTCATATTACTAAACAATGTAAAGTTTATGACGTTTTAGGAGCTAAAAGGGCTGATAAAGGTAACGTTATTACAAACACAACTGAATATTTTGTTGAATACGTGCAATAACTTATCATGATTATTCAATTATTTTAACGTGAAAATTAAATTACTGCGAACAAACACATTTTACCGTACTTTTGAATTTTAATTTACGTAAATAATTTAATAAATAATGTTGAAATTTTAGAAATATACACCTTTCTTCGTTAAAAAACGACCTTTTTTAAAAATGGACTTGGCTTCTTATGACAATCAGCCCTTCACATATTGAATATTGAAAAAAAAAACTACAGTTTGTCTATTTTTACAACTACGTGGCTATTTTTAAACAAGTAAAGGGTGTAGCGTCTAGCTTGCTCCGTATATTGTCAATTAAATGAAGACGTAACCCTTATCCTAGGGCAGTTTGAGGAAAGATAGTAAAGACTTTACGATCACCTTAAGCAACAAAGGGCTCTTCGTTTCTTTTCTTTTTTTTTCAACAATGTAGCTTTATGAAAAGCACTAACTTAAACCTTAGCAAACCCGACATGCCAGGATTTACATTAATTTTGCTTAAAGCCCCATACTCTGTATAATCTAATATTCTAATAATATATTTTATGATTTCGTTATTCATTCTAATTGTATAATAATATAATTTGAATGTTAATCGAGAGCTTTTTGATTCTTTAATTTTTAAAAAAGATAAACGATACCATCTTTCGTTCAATATGTATAACGTTTGCATTAAATATTAGGTATAGTTGAATTTAAAATTATGTTATTTTTTAAGGTTTGAATACAATTTATATTGAACGATAACGGTAATAATGTATATAACTTTAATATTGCATAACGATTAATGATTCAATATTATTAGCCGAAAATTATTTTTCTTACGAAATTAATAAAATTCTTTTTATATTTGTCGAGAAATTTTTATGACTTTCTCAAATTGAAAGTCACACAAAGGAGTCACTCCATAAAAGTAATTTAAGTAAAAGTTAAACTTTTATGTCTCTCATGTTGAAGTTTATACTTAAGAATTTGAGTTTTGTTAATACAATGAAAAACAAGAGAAATTTTTTTATGTGTGTGCATTAAAACTTATACAAGATTATGGGAAGACTATAGGATAAAACTGAACTTCAAAGTTGTTCGGTATCCGCTCTAGTTTTCCTCATTTATTTATTTGGCAAATAAAAATAAAAATAATTTATAACATATAAGTTTACTGAAAGTTTAACATTTTAAATATTCTCCTATAAACAGGTTTAAATTTTAAAATAAGTGCATTATAAGTGGGGTAATACCAGAACGATTTTTAAATGTATTTTTTGGATTGCAGTTTCATGTTGTTTAATCAAACGCAAAAGTAATCCAACTGGTTCTGACATTTTTTGTCAACAGCTTAATGAATACTTAAACTCTAAAGTAAATAATAAATTCTTTAATTTAAAAATACACTAAGGGTATACTTAAATTTGCTAATATTTTTAGAAGTACGAAAATGCCAATGATGACGCACTAAGATTGCGTAGATATCATCAATGATAATGATGCTTCCGTAATTCTGTTTCGCGGCCGGAAGAAATGCTAATCTAATATCGCTTCTTTTGTGCCTTTTTGACGTACTTCGCTGAATACTCAATTTACACTTCAATATTTTTAATTACCCTCAATGGATAAAGTTGCTTCATAGATTAATTCCAAAACGAGATCAATCTCCGTTAAGGAAAAGAACATTAATATACGTAGGTATGTACGTAGTTTCTATTTGCATGACGTGCTACTTGATCTTTGTATGTTATTTGCAGGCAGAAAAAAAAATTGAAAATTCAATCCATCATTCACATCTTAAGTGCTCTAAAAATAGAGGCACAGAAAGTTATACTCAGTATTGAACATTGTATTACTAAATAAACTATTTTTGCATTTATTGAAAACTACTATTTTCTACAAAGTTTTCCATGTATTAAAAATTGATTTTCAATATTTAATTGTTTATAATATTTAAAATAATTTTAGCCACAAGTATATATTTTTATTACAACTATTACAATACTAAATAAACTTTTCGTTAACTGCATATATTGCTTTTTGGCATTGAATATTCTCAAAGAACTTTAACCTAATTTATTGCTCGTATTAATATACCTTATTTTCTTTGTTAACAGCGAAGTTGAAATCTTTTCAATAAATTTTTTAAATAGACTATTAACATTAATTCAAAAATAACGCGTACATATAAAAAAAATGAAGTAGTTTTAGAGAGTCTATAAGTAGTACGTTAATTTTAAATTTTAATTTTCTATAAATTCTTTGTTATATTCCTGGTAGAAATTCTATTTAACAGCCATTTAATGACTAATTAATGGTTAATAACTTAGAATATCTCTTAAAAATAACCTTCTCATAGTTTCAAATAGTGAAATGTTTATTTGAAAATATTAACGTTAATTCATTAGTGAAACTGAAATTTGTTTTAGGGCTTAAAAAAATTATCAATGTATAGGACACTCAAATCAATCTTATTGTATAAATTTTTTTAAAGAGAGTGCCTTTAACAGAAAGGTCAAAGAACTCTGTTTCTAAATTTACATCCTTTGAACAAAGAAAATCTATTTTCCATGGAATTTACTCCCAAAGTCTTCTTTAATTTGCAAAAATTCTATTTCCTTGTTTTGGTTTATTAAATATTACAAAATAAATACTAAATTTTAACTATGTGTTTTGCTAAAATTACGTGGAAAAGATTGAGAAATCAGTGGTAAATAAACATTATCGATCGGAACGTCGAACAAGACACCTCATTGTTCTGGGCGTCGATAACGACCAGTTCACGCTAAAAAGATACCGTCTTTATCATTCCTTACCTCTGCTGAGCGCGTTAAAGGTGTGCCTTTACAATAGTCAATCTTAAGAATTTTTAGACAAACGTTGTCTTTCGAATAGTCACTTTACTCTCTTAATAGTACATAGAAAATCCATCTCTAGAAAACACCCACAGAGAATTACAAATAAAAAAAAAATTTTGCCAAAACATAAACTACTGAATAATACATAATTTTCAAACCTTTTCTCACCATACCGTTACAGTACTAATTATCATGCAAAATCTCATACCAAGCCCCACTCCGTAAAAAAACCCATGGGTTCCCCCAAAACTTCCTCAACCAAGGAAAAAAAAACTGCCGCTTAGAACCCACTTCGTTTCCCATTCTCTCCTCCTCCCGCAGACTCTCCAAGTATATAAAAAAACCCGCAGCCAGACCGCAGATCGCTCCACATGCACTATGCAGATATCCTGCAATCTCATTCCCACATATAATCGCGCCTCTATTTTTCACACACACCAATCCAACTTGCATAACATCCTATCCACTCGATAAAAAAAAAAGTCCCCCGTCAGAGCTTGATAAAAAAAAGGGAAATCTCGCACGCGGAGAATCAGCGATTCCTGCCTCTGACTAATGCAAAACGCGAGCTCCTCTTGCGCACACCTTCCCCCACAACTGGTGTGCGCGCGCGCTCTGGTCCTTACTTATTCTTTTCCTGCGCCGGGCGAGAGCGCGGCCTGTTATCGCTGCCGCTCGCGGCTTAAGCTCGATGCGCCACTCCTACATGGCCAGGAGGAAAAGAAGCGAGAAAAAAAAGAGAATCCGCGCCGCGCTGCTCTTGACAACGTCTCGCGGAGAGTCACGGCTGCTCAGTCGCTCGCGACACGCGCCTCGAAATGACGCGCCTCACCGCGGCTGCGCGGCTCGCCGTCGCGCTTCTTCTCCTGTCAGCCGGCTCTAATGGCTTTTTGGGTGCCGACGAGCTCGAGTGTCCCAAGGAGGCGTTGGTCGACCTCACCGAGAGCTTCAGCAAACTCCCAGGTGGAGATGGCTCGCTGACCGTCGACGGAGTTTACTATCCGGCCGACACGATCCGCTGGATCGACGGCAGGGCCATGGGCTGTCCCTGCAGGACTCAGTCTTGTTTGTCGTTGTGCTGCGCTCGAGGCCAGTGCCAGGAGCCGATCCAGGAGAAGGACGAGTTCTTGCCGATTTACGATCCGATTACGCGTGAGATCGATCCCAACGCGACTACGAGGACGTTCAGACAGTTCGCCTGGGACTCGTGCCACGGAGGCGAACGGTACTATCTAATGCCGGAGTCCGCTGACTATGACAACAAGGACGACAAGTTCCAGCTGTTTAGTAACGGCACGCTGTACCAGCCGACCATCGAGTTCGCCAGGAACTACAGCGATTTTTGCGTCCAGAACTTTAACGGCACGTGGCGCGTGGTGCTTTGTTTTGACGAAGGAGGCGTGGAGATATCCCCGGCGACGCAGAATCTCCATAAGATATTCCCCGTGGGAATGCTGATATCGGTGCCTTTTTTGATGGCTACACTCGTTGTGTACGTGCTGATACCGGAACTCAGGAATATTCATGGCTTGACGCTGTGCGGATACGTTTTCGCGCTGCTGGCCGCTTACAGCGCGCTTTCGACGCTACAGATGTTGGATCAAAACAGTATCTCGGACCTCACGTGTTATATATATGGTAGTTCTTTTTTTTATTGTGGATCACTGTTTTATTTTAAGATGGGGTTTGCCGGTGCTTGTGATTGTGCCAGGAAAGTGAGATCGGAAATTGCTGGAGCTTGTTGATGGAATATCAATATTGAATCGTAAATTTCACACGTGTATTTTGAAAATATGTAGAAACATTCTCATGTGAGATGGAGTATAGAAAGCATTGTAAATATTATTGAGTTATTAGAAGTTTGGATGTTTATTTTTGCAATATTTATACAAGTTTCAGGAAAAGAAGGTTCTTTTAAAAGAATCAAGTTTAAATTTTTACTACAGACGGGACGTAAAAGACATCTTAACACTAACATATTGGCCAAATTTTAAAACTAAATTTTTTTAATTTTGTAAAAGGCAGATTGTTCAAGGAAAAAATAATAAGGTTTTTAAGTACGTAAAAAACATGTAACATGAGAGAATAGTTCATGTTACATACAAATTTTTATCCCAGAGTGCTTTTATCCCTCCAGCTTTCACTTCTATGTTCGGTCCGTTATTA
>UELX01004302.1:0-18533 GCA_900480035.1 Eupelmus urozonus
GTCGGGTTTTACACTATAATCCGTTTGGTCTATATACTTTTTTACCTTTTTTAAATTTGTTTGTTTTGTCAATTTTGTTAATCTGGGATGTTTGTTTCGATTTTCTAATTTATTTTTTTTTTTAAATCTAGGTTAATTAATCTACCAGTACTTTAATACGGTACAGTTAAATTATTATATATCAAATATCTTTTGTGTACCAATTTCAAAGCCTTATTTTCGAACTGTTACCTGAAAACCTTATATTAAATTAAACCTTTAAAATTGAATAAAATTGTAAACAAAATCAATTGAAATAACTTTCAAATATCTAAAACCTCGCCAAACCCATAATCATTTCCATATCTCCAACGAAACGAACACTCCTTCCATTTTTCCAAAAATACACTCTTCTCCTTAGCGCTCAAAACCAGCAATAACCAACTAAATGCAACTCAGCATCACCTTCAGAATGCACATCGGAATACACCCATATAACTACACACAGCTTCCTGATCCTGTACAAGTCCCATGCCGTCCAAGCGCGCATAATACATCACACGGCACGAGAGCTAGCACTTGCCGTGCCCGATGGAATTACAATATATTCATCATCACAAGACCCTTACGCGATATTACGCGCGACTTTGGATTAAGCGTACGATAAATCACGAAATGCAGGCTCTCTTCCCTCTCTCTCTCTCTTTCTTCTGTATTAAATATCGGGAATCTATCGCGCGGCTCACCTTTTCGAAATTACGCGGGCCGTTTGCGGCTGGTAATTGAGCGATAGTGGCGGAGATGAGGGAGAGGTGAGTGTGTGTATAGAGAGGTGAGGCGATCGGTTAATTTATACGTTTGATTGGGCATTCATGAGGGAAGCGCGATGTTGATAAAAGGCCCAAGTCGCCGATTACGTTGTGGGAAGGTTTATGGGATGTTTGGACGTAATTTGTTGTAGGTGAGCTGGGCTGTGAGAGGGGAATGGGGTTTTGTGCGCGTAAATTGATTGCAAGTTCAAGGTTGAGTATTGACATAGCGTTCGTGATGTAAAAGAAGAATGGATGGATACATTGATCAAAGGAAATATCGTTTAGAATATTTTCAAAATCTTCCGATAGTTGGATTTTTTTCGATCAATATTCGTTTAATTATACTCACTTCTATTCTTTCAAAAATTTATAATAACTGTATAATGAAGTTATTAAAGAAAATTTGTAACATTAAATACACTCGCCCTCAGCAAAATATTACAAAACCCCCATAAAAAAAAAACCGAAACATGTCTGATGTAATTACACCAGCCAAAAAAAGAAGGGACCCGATGATTGAGTGATCAGGGCGTCCGAAAGAAAATGACGAGCGCACAAAAAGAACCGCTCGCATTGTTATTATATTCGGCTCGCAGCTAAAGCCGCCTCTCGCTTTATATACATACATATTGCACGAAATGTCGGAGCGATCTTGAGGCGCGATAAAAGACGCAAGAGAGCTTGGCGCTGCCCCAGCTCCACACGCGAAATTAACCATTAGGCGAGAGGACGGATAGGAGGTATACGTATTCGTCGATGGCTCAGCTGATCGATGGATGTTTGGCCGCTTAGCTCGTTAGAACTTGATTGAAAAGGTCTTGTAAGTGTATGCGAAATGCGCATTTTTCGGGGAAAATTGAGCGTTATTAACGTTGCGAGCCCGAGAGATTGAGATGTCGATCGTGTGAAAAATGCGAGGCATCAATCTTGGAGAGCGAGAGTCGCGGGATGTGCTCGGAGAGGTGAAAAAAAGGCTTTTAGCCGAAAGATGATGCATCGGGCGAGATGCCTTTTTCGCGATATGCGCCAAACACGCATTATAAATAATGTGCCAATCTCGGCTGGATTTTTTTTGGAATTTTTTTTAGTGAGGATATGGATGTTAACATGTTACTTAAGTCTGATGAAGCTCGGTTTTTGTACTGAGGAGAGTGTAGATGTATGTGACCTTATGGTTGGAAATTAGTTAAGCTACTAATAGTATAAAAAAAAATGACAAGAGTTTTTAAAAGACAAGGGTGTTAGTAATGAAGCCCCTAATGTTTTATAAAAATGACAGTATTGATTTGTGTAATAAATTAATATGCGTGCCGTAAAAAATTTCAGAACGGAGTTGCCTCAAACTACAGTAACTTAAAAATAAAAAAGAATATCATTTGCAAAATATCGATAATATCTTTTATGGAAATGTTCAAAAGTTTAAAAGCCCCGACCTATAAAATTAAGAGCGGAAGATCTTTGACATAAACCACTCCGAAATATCCATCATAATGTGTTTTTTAACAACTCTTCCAACACCATCAAAGATAATCAAGTTATAAAAAATCATCCAGCGAGTGACAAAGTCTCCGCCAGCCATTCCCAAGCCAGTCCTCAAGGCGTAAACAAAAACATAACCCCGAAAATATTTTTGTATTTTTTAAATATTTTCATTCCTTAATAAACGCCATCCCCCAATTAACATAAGCGAACATACCGATCGTCGATAACCGTTTAGTTCCCTAATTACCTCCAACGTCTTCATCCGCCTCGGCAAAATTACCATTCCGCCACCTCGCAGCCGGCGTCAATTTTTCATCTCTCTCCCTACCGAAACCGCCGAAAATTATCATAATCGTCGCCCATAACCGTTAATACACAGACCACGTTTTTCCCGAAGCCTGAAAACCTCGCTCTCTCTCTCACTCTCCGCTCTCGTCTTTTTACCGCGGAATCATCGGCCTGCATGCATGCACGCGCGCTCGCCCGTGTAACGACTCCATTAACACGTAGGCAGGCTCTCGATTTAATTACGCCCCCCCCCCCTCCCATCTTTCTCGATGTAATCGTTCGTTCGCCCGGCGCAAGCGTCGCGTGCGCGTGTTTTCTACATATCGATGTAATCCATCCGCTCGCGCGCTCTTTTTGCGTCCCCTTTTTTTTCTTATTCCTCGCCACCGCGTGTTTACCGGCTTCTCCTGATTTTTTTCTTCATCCGTCGTGGTGTGTTATCCCTGATCTATCGTCTCGTTTTCTCCCTTGACCGGATGAAATTGTTATATAGTGGGAGAGTGTGTGTCGGTAGAGACGAGGGCGCGTTTGGTGAGAAAAGTTGTTCGGGTCAGGTGTGTGCGTGAGCGAGGAATGGATTGGAGAGAGAGGATCTTTATCTAAATTGGAGATTTTAATTCTATGGGGAATTAACGGACTGTTAGCGGGGGAATGGATGGCTGATTATATACAGTGTAGCTTATCGCGGATGGTTTTTTTTTATCGCTTTGCGGCGCGAAGTGATGGCTCTTTTTGAGGCTGATCGGTTTGGTTGCCTTTCGCGTAGCATTGTTTTAATTTGTTTTGCTAATTACAAGCGCAGTTAGATCGGCGAGTTATAATAAAGTGCACTTGCGTTGCTAATTAAGAGACTGAAAAAGTCCATTGGTAAACGGTTAAGTTTATTTTATATGTACGCGAACTGTAAGCTGTTCTCGTAGCAGAAAAGGATTATTACTTACTTAGCAAGAGGAAATTACACGTCGTTTAACGAGCAAAGAAATTATTTCGAAAAGTTTACGTTTTACACTTTCTCAAACCCTTGAAGAAGCATCGCCTTATTTTGCACGATCTTTGATTTATAGCCCATTTACGGTCTTTTTCTATTTATACTTGCAAACATGGAAAAACCAGCTACCAAACACCCTCATAAATTAAACAAGCCCCAAACCCAAACATAAACAAAACTTCAAAACCGATCCTTCCATCCAGAAACCCCGTTAACCTATCTCACCCCATTACATCAAAACCGCCCATCCCACCTCTGCCACCAGAATCCATCACGTTAAGTCACCGCTTACAAATGACCGCAGCATCTAAGAAGCCCAGCGACGGCGCATCGATCCGTCCACTCGGCGCGCGAATCGAGCAAAACAAATAGCCGAACAATGACCAGAAGCTTACCCCCGGCAACATTCAAACGTCAGGCGCACATGTGCAGCAGCCTCCCATTATATACACGTCGAAGCAGCAGCGCGAGTTTTAACGAGCGCGAGTCGTTTATGCCCGGCTGGACGCGCGCGCGCGGGTATAGAAAAAGGAAACGAGGAGGAGTAGCCGTGGTGATAACAAACGAAGGAACAAACGAGCTTCGCGCTGTAGGGGAGAGGCCGAGCTGGCGCGCGCGCGGGGATAATATAAATAGGTGTGGAAAGAGAAGAAGAAGCGAGAGTAGTGAGAGGAAGAGTCAAAAGTGTCGCGAGGCTGAGATTTTCTATGCGGTTTTTTTTAAGAGGAGGCCTTGCCTTTGCTGTAAGGAACTGCGCGAGGCTAGGCGCGCTTATAAGGAAGCTTCAAGAGTGCGTGTCGCACGTGAATAAGCCAAGAGCTACGCGAGCTGGACTCTGTGAGACTGCAGGACGTACAGGCTGGGGAGAGAGTTTGTCGTTAGGTTTAAATTTAGAGGGAGAAAGAGCAGTGTGTAGTGTAGTATATTGTGGCAGTGAAGTGAAAGTTTTTAAATAGGATATGTAAAAAGATATGTAACAAAAATTTAGGAAAAATGTAAGCTAAAATTATTATAAGTGCACAGTAATAACTAATTTAAAAAAGTAGTTTTGGCAGGAACGCATAAATTCCGAAACGACTTGAGACTAATAAACTCATATTAACAAACCGAAAGCCAAACTAAACACCTACAACAAGCACACCCACAAACACCTTAAAGAAATTCAAAAGCGACCAATCATCCAACGCACTATCCCCACCAAACCCTCCTCACCTCAATTTGTCCAACATCCTTCAATCAAAGCCAACCATCTCCCGAACCTCCAAAACTTTTTCTCTCAGACTGTACCTCCGTCTCATCCTCGCGCACCTTACGTATACGCACGTCCGGCAAGCCGAGCAGTAGCGCAGGCAAGAAGCCGCTCGTTATATCGCGCGTGCGCGAGGTAAATTGTCGCGCTCTTTGTATCTCGCGCGCAAGAAGAGCTCGTTTAGTATCCGCCGAGGCGACGGCTAACAGCTGTTACTTACGAGGCCGGGGATGTGTCGCACGCGCGCGCGCGCGCGAGTAGCGCACGAAAAAGCGGGAAGATGAAAGGAGGCGGTGTGTAGAGCGGAGAGAAAGTGACACGAGGGGTATTAGTTGGTTGAGGGGGAGAGGAAAGGGTGGAGAAGGGATTTTTGGTATGAGCTGGGGGAGGATGAGAGTTTTAATTGAGAGTGGGGGAAGGAGGGTAGGTTGTTTGGATGGAAATACGGTTTGTGCAAAGAATATTTTATTAAGGTATTTGAATGTTCGTTTTCTAGAAAATATCTGCATTTTTCCGAGGTCATACTTGAGGTCAACTGATTTTTTTAAAATTGATGTTTAAAATTGTGTTGAACTAATTTATTATCTATTTAGATAATAAATAAAAATATAATTTTGACTATTTAACTTTAAGATATACTCATTTTTTTCTAAAATTTACTAAATTTCTTCCATTTTTTATTCTTTATATCGTCTATATAAGTAATAACAAATCTTTAATAAAGGTAATAATTATATATAAATCTATCACGTTTTTACTGTGGTCTTAGAATAACAAGATAAGTATTGTAATTTCATATAGCCCGGTTACATCCATAAGCCGTAGATATAATGGACAGATATGTTGTTTGCAAGATAAGTTGAACATATATTAACGACATGTAAACCCCTCGATAAAAAATAATTTCAGCTTAAAAAAAAATACTAACATTTCAGTAATAGCGTACAAAATAAATATATGTCGACGAAAGATAGTAGTGAGATAATTGAAAATAAACAGAAAAGGAATAGAGCAAGAGACATTTCTACGAAAGGTAAAAAGTTTTCTTGGTTTTCTTCCTCTGGACACTTGTTCTACGTCAACTACTGCATGTACTCGGTGCAGTAGAAAAAGGAACAGGTGTAACGAGATAATGGACTGTATCCTCGAAGTGTGAGTCTCATGTTAAAAGATCGCATTTGTTCTTCTAATTAAAAGAATGCGGCAGACAAATCACACGAAATCCGAAACATCTAAATAACAATCCATAAACATACCAAACTCCAAAAAAAATACTAAAAATCCCAACCAAAAAACCAACAACCAAACACTCCCCAATAACCCATCCACAATCCCCAACAAAACCTCATCTCACCATCTGGTCAATCCAGCCGATCATCCGCAATGAAAGCCACAGCTCCCCGCAGCAGAAGCATCTCAAGCTCAATTAAAAACAGCAACCCGAGCCACTGCAGCCAAGACAGCGCGGAAAGCCAGATTAATAAAAGGGAACGACAGGAGAGCGAGCGCTTGGCACGGAAGCGGCCTCCAACGTCATGTGCGCTCTGGCTCCCCGCTGCCGTAATATCATTATCATTCGCGCTCTCAGCTCCGCGCTGCGGCTCTACATAACCCTCTCTCTCTCTCTCTCTCGGGCTTAATCAATTATTAGCCGGGCTCGCCCTGGGAGCTCGTCCCTGCGGCTGGATATATACGAGCCAGCACACCGGCCACGCTGCGGAGAGCTTCTGCAGTGAGCTATATACGCCGGGATAGGGGCTCTATGCGCTCGCGCTAATTATGAAGCCGGCCTTGCCCTCTCTTGTGGTTTTTGCAGCCGATGCTGCAGCCCTGGCTTTGATGCGATTTGCCGTGTGGGAGGATGGAAGCTGCTTTTGGAGATTGTTTGGTAGCTTTTGGAGCTGGGATTAGGATTACGCGGTGTTCGTTTAATTTTGCGATTTGGTGAGTTTGGGTCTTGTGAGTTTACCGTGGGTAATTAGTATCCGAAATTCTTTATTATTATTTATAGGGCATCGTTATTCTGAAATATATATATGCAAGCATAAAAATAGGTAATAAGCAATATCCACTAAACACACGGCGCGTCTCTCAGAAACGTTAGACACCTAATTATATTTATTTAACCGCACCTAATTACATTATTATTTACATACTAATACCCGGAGCGCTAATTACAGACGCTTCAAACCGTCGCTCACATTATTAAAGACACCGGCAAAAAAATCGGCTCCGATCTAACGCGCGGTACGCCGCGCAAACGCAATTACGTCTAATCCCCCGTAATTTCCCCGACAAAGTGTACACACACACACGTACCCGGCTGCAAAAAAGCCCGCGCACCAAACAAATTTCCGCGCTCTCCTCTCGCCGTTCATTATCACGTTTTCAATAATTGCACGTCGAAACAATTCGCAACGCTGAAACTCGCCCGGCATCCGCGAGGATGAGGCTAGATGCACACAAACGTGCGCGCGGTGGCGATTACGATGAGGGGGGGAGGATAGCCTAATCAGCGCCGCCGCGGGACTCGCCGACAATTAGGTGCGGAGTTGCCGTGGATCGCGATGGTGGAAAAGTTGCCGAAGAGATGCCGATGAAAGGCTGGGTGTTTTGCTGGGTTGAGATTGATGCTGGGTTTGGCTTGGGTGGTTGGGTTGGATCGATGTTGGGAGGGTTTTTTTGAGGTGATTTTAGGTTGGAGAGGTTTTTGGGAGTGGGATTGGCGTGAAGTTTTTCTATGATGGGTTCTTTAAAGTGGAAAGTTTTTGTAATGTTTGGCTTATTATTGAAAGTTGTGATAAATGATAGTGACATCATATTTGTTAAAGCAGCATCTTTAAATTATAGAAGTAATTTCAGAAGTCATTAAGTCAGATTAAAAATAACTTTTTTTAGCTGACCTTTTGATTTTTTGGATAGATGTATAGATAAATGATGTATGGGAAGAATAATAACTTTAAAACATTAATAATTTTGAAATAAATATTTAACTGTGTATCTTTATTCTTTCTTTACTTTTACTAATATTGTAACAAGTTTCATAACTGATTATTTACTCGAAATTCGGTATTCAAGACTTGCAATATTAGTAAAAAAAGTGTACTAATTTTCTCTGCATATTTTTAAGTGCAGTTTGTTATTTTTTATTTTAAATAATAAATATATAGACGCACTTTAAAGTATCATATAATAAAATCTTGAAAACAAAAAAAGATGATAAAATGAGTCTGGCAGTTTTTGTGTGTATATGCGAAGTTATGGGCGTTCTGAAACGAGTAACCTTCACCCATATAAATTCTTGTTCAACAGCATAATGCGTAAGTATCCGTGAAGAAAACCTGCATTTATGCGCCTATGTATTAATTGTATTTTTTGTAATCTTGCTAAGTAGAACCTTATTTTAATCTCTTGGTACCTTATTTGAAATTATTTAAGACTACTTTTCATGTCAAAGTGAGGGCAGTATTGTATTTAATAATGTAATAAATTATAAGAATTAATTTATATTAAAACAACCTAAGGAACTTACGTAAGGAAAGGAAGTTAACCATACTTGATATTTTACACAACTCACCTGAAACAAAAAAAGAAAGATAAACATTAGATATATTATTTTGATGCAAACCATATCATGATAATACTTAAAATAAAAATAAATCAATATACAATATAAAATACAGTTGAGCATTATTATTTATTCATCCAATATTATAAAATACAGCCGCCATAAACACATAAAATTATTTAAATCTTAATCAAACATCTTTCATCTCCCCCAGAAAATCCTCTATCATTCATTTCCACACACGCGTCCAGCCGGCAGCATTTTTACAGAATTCCCCGTAAATCCAGCTGAAATAATGTTTACCCATCCCGCTCGAGTCATTAATAGCCGTCATTAACGCTTAATAAACAGGCATTTATTTACATTAAACGCCAAAACGCAAAATTTTCATTTACATGCGAAATTACGCTGTCAGTCATTGATAAGTTATTTAGTTAATGAACGCACGGCGCGCGCGAGCGCGAATATATAATCGAATTCCGGTGAGCGAAGGCCGAGATGCGCTCGTATATGGAATTTCCTTATGCTCGTCTGGGGCCGTTTGTCGGCAGCCGAATATGACGGAATCTTCATTTTAATTGTCGCCCGAGGCACCTCGGCGAATCATTCGTTAGCCCGCGAATTAGCCGGGCCCTGCCTGATGCCTCTTACCTGTATCCTTCTACCTATATACGCCTTCTTCTTTTTTTCTTTCATTACAATGTACTTGGACCGCTGTACTAATGAACGCGCCTTGGATTTACAAAGTTACGGCCGCTGCGCGAGCATCGGTGCAGCTGAATCTCGTTTTTCTTTTCTTGAAGGGGGAGAAGGGGGGAGGTATGCTTGGATGTGTACGCGAGGAAGATGCTTTATAAAAGTCATTAGTGGACCTAATGAAATGAGCGTGGAGGATTTAATCGAAGTTATGCGACTGGGAGGTTTTTGTTTGGGAGAATTGAGCTATTGAGTTGGACAGGTGTGGCTTGTGTAATCGGGTGGGTTAATTTTCTTTCTTTTAATAATTACGTTATTACTTTTTTCGGTATTGTTTTTTTCTATAAATTTAGGTATTTTAAAATGTAGATTATATAAGTCGTGATATAATCATAACCAGTATCATAAGGATGCATAATTTATACTTTAATTTTCCTTTAATCCTACATCACTTATGACATATCATACTTTTAAATTATTCTTATTACAATCGATGCAACAATCCTCAATACATTCAATCCACTCTCCTAACAATAAAAACCGTTTTAATAACATCTAAATAATACCCCAGCTAATAACCCCCATCCAATATCGTAACAGCCAAAAGGACACCTCATTCCGCTCCTCCTTTTTTCATCCTTATCATCAGAGGCTCTCGTAAAAGTAACGGTGAGCAATTCGAGGAGGTGACGAGCTGCGAAGGTGTCGAAACGCTGGCTTTTGTCAGGCGGTGCTTAAAACGAGCGAGTCGCCGCCTCGCGCTTAATTTAATTTCGTGCGCCGCGAGATTTATTTAATGAAGGGGGCCCAGCCGCCGAGAGCGGCGCAATTATAAAAATTATTTCGACGATGTCAGAGAGCGCGAGAAGCGTAATTTGGCTTTCAGAATTTTTTGGGACGAGGGAGAGAGAGAAGACAGTGTGAGGTGGGATGAAAAGGCAGGTGTTTACTTGGCTTTGCTCTAGTTTTGGGAGGATTTATTGCTTTGAATGTTAATTTTTGATGGAAGTTTTGAGGAGAACTGTCTGGAGATTCAGGTCTAATTTTTCGTTTGATAATAGACAGCTGCTTTTCTTACGGCGGTATGGAAAATTTTAAAATAAGAAGTAGAACTTTAAATTTAAAATTTTTATATTAAAGCAACGATAAATCTACATGTATACATTGACACACTATAATCATTTGATCAAATTAAATCACTTAAAGCTGTCTTTCTACTCTTAACGATTACCTGCCAATCACTATACGTCCACTAAAATAGCCGAGTTCCATTAAACAACTAATAAAACCCAGCTCACAAATTATCAATCCCTCCAGCATGAAACAATCTCCCAGCAAGCAAAACTCACCCCGCGCAAAAGTTTCCCATCAACTTAAAAAATTCCAGCGCAGATAAAGCAGCCGAGGCGGAATTAGCATGCGCCAAAAGAGCCGCAACAAGGGCGTATTCTAACGAGCGAGCCTACGCGGCTCACGTTGAGGTTAAAAATCGACGGAAGTCGAATCCTTCGAAACGCCAGGCGAATCCCGGAACCTCGCGTTTCTCTTCCTCCTTTTTTCCTTCTCCTCTCGTTCTCTGCTCGCGCGCCAGCCGCGATCCGTGCAATTAGAGCGTTGCAGAACTGTTCATTACCCCGAACAAGAGGCGCATCGTCCAGAGTAATTTTCCCCTCCGCGCCGCCCTGAGAATGAGCTTGCTATCTCTTTTTTTATCTCTCTTTATAGCGCTGATCTCGTTTGCCTTCTTTTTTTTTTAACTCGAAGTCTGCTTTAGAGACTATCGATCTTGTTTAAGTAAGTTTGCAAAATTTTGGAGAGCTGTGTAAGAGTGTACTGGATGCGGGAGGAATATTTTAGGTGGAAGTATTTTGTGTGCACTGTAATATTGGCAAGTTTCATAAAAATTTATTTGGAAATAAATGTATTCGTATTGCACGATGCTATTTATTAGACTATTTAAAATTTTTAGAGTGTGACTTGAAGTGATATATGAACGTACACAAGAAAACGTATCCCTCAATTACAATTTATCATCTATTTTTACAACGCAAGAGCATCAAAAAGAAAATAATAAGAAATTTACAGCTCACTTCCTTCGCTCTACAAAATCCAGAACACAGCGATCATAACCAACACTAAAATCCACATTTCAAAATAAAACTCTCCACTCCATTTCCTCCCCATCAAAAAAAAAAAACCACCCGATCCCAAAACCCTCACCCATCCCCGCATCCTAGCAGCAACCAAGCTTACACTATACTCCTCCACGAACGCATTCCAATCTCCTTCCGGCCTCACATTCAGTTCTCGGCTGGCGCTTCCTGCGCCGCCCTCCTCTGCGCTTTTAATTGAGCCCCTCGCCAATCGGCATCCACACTCGCGTAGATATCGCTACGTAAACGGTATATCCTCTAAGCTTGAGCGCGCGTGCGTGGCAATGACCCGTTGACCCCGATGACCGGCTAACGATCGACTCGCGCGGTTAGTTGCTTCACTTCTGTGTATGTATATATACGTGTATTGTGTACGCGATGCGCTCGAGTAGGGGAGCTCTGATCTTGATGACGATCTTGTGGTGGACGCGGATCGAGATGTTGGGGGAGAGGAGACAGTTTTTGTGGTGAAGATAAGGCTTGTTTTGATAAATAGAAAAGCTAAAGGAATTATATGTTGTTTATTGTAAATTTGAAATTTGACGGTATTTTAAAACTCTAATGCATCAGCGCGCTTGTTACATGAACATTGAAAGGATTCCCAAAATTTAGAATAAATCGATCTAAAAATAGACAAAAACAAAGAATCCGACGTCCTCTTAAAGATTTGAAGCCGCACGGTAATAATTCTTCAACAACCCAAATGTGACTTAAAAAAAAATTCCAAAACTCATATCACAAAAAAAATCATCGACGCACAAAACTCTCGCCCAAAAATCCAAGCTTCGCCTTAAAACCGCCCACCTCCGAGCCCCTCCCGCACAAAAAAAAAAAACCAAATCACGCCTCTCTCGAGCTCCGCGCGTGAGAGTCGCGATGGCAATCGAAATTCGCACGCATCGCGGCGCGCGTCAATCAAGGCCCGATCGAGGGCATCGGCATCCTGGAGAGGCCGCAGATAATCGGCACTGATTAGCTCGGAATCTTTTCCCTGGCCGGGCGTCCGGCTGTGTGGCGAGCAGCCGCGGCTTTAATCAGCCGATAGCGTCTGTAATGACAGTTTCCGCGTCTGATTGATCGGCGCCACGGATGCGGCTGGTTTGCTGTTTCGAGAAGAAATCGTGCGAAAGTGTATTTTTTTTTTTTTTTTGGTTTTTGAAAATTGGATGGGAGAGTTTTGACGTGGAGGTTGGGTTTGGACGAGGTGGATTTTTGATTTATTGGGTTAATTAGGATGATTTATTGATGCGAGAGAGCGGCAGATTAATTATAATGTTTATTAAGAGTATGAGAAAGAGAAGAGAAATATTAAATTAAATAGGTAGTTCTAGGTAGTTCTTCTTAAATGTTTTGTTGATATAATTATGATAATAAATTTTTTTGAAGAATCTTGATTATCTACTTTTTGAAAAATATAATGGTTTATAGACTTTCTAAATGATATTTCATAAGAGCAGGTCCATTCATCATTTTCAATATAATTGAAAGCATCAACTTTCGTATAAATTAATAGTAGTTCATGGCAATCTTTTCAAAAAATGGATAAATTTTTTTATTCCAAAGTGATTAATAAATACAAAAACATTATTTAAATATCTATAAATCATGAAAAAAATCTTACTTAATTTTCATAATTACTAAAATACCTTTTAATTTAATTCATTAATTTATTTACAAATTTAATTAAATTTATTATTAATTATTAAATAAAAAAAATTAAATTATTAAACAATCAAAAAATCAATACTCCACCCAGCAAAAAACATTCCCTCAACTCCCCTCACCAATTCATATTTGCCGCATTTCGCTCAGCCGCGCGCGCAATTCCAGCAGTCCGCCTTCCTACCTCCAATCCGCACAACTCACGGAACGGCGGAACTCGAGCCATGACGCACGAGTCGCAAAAGTTTCTCCCGCAGTATCTGCCCACCTTACTGCAGTTCAGTCGCCGTCGCTCTGGTGCGTTTGCCTAAGCCCGTCCGTGACTCGAGAAGAAATCGTATTTTAATTAACCGGCAAAGATGCTGATCAAAGTCAAGGTAATGCATTTATTGTTATGTTTGATGTGAGAGCCGACGTTAATAACTGAGTATTGATCGCTGCGTTACTTTATTTTCAGACGCTCACGGGAAAGGAGGTGAGTCAACGGAAAGTCTAACCTAGAAGGGTTACGTGCCGGCTTGGTGGCTTGTTTTTGTTATTTAGTTGGGCGGTAGCTGGGATGGATAGCGAGGAGATTGTTTATTAGAGTGCGAATTTGAGAGTCGCGAGGTCGAGTGCGATTCTAACCTCGAAAGTTTGTGTTTATATGTAGTGCAAATTTTGGTTCTGTAATTGTGGTAAAGTTCTTACGGAGTGATGGCTTTTCGTTGATTTATTGTTGTTGTTCTTGAGTTTTGTTTAGAAGTTGGGCAGGTGAAATAGTATGTGCTGTAGTCGCAGTGAATTTGAGCAGTGATCGTACTATCGTATGAGAAATTTCTTCTGTTTTTATACTTTACACAAAATTGCTTAATCTTTCTAACCGGTTGCTGTTTATCTAAATTCATTTAGATTATTAATTGTTTTATACATATTAGATTTTCTTTTTAAATCTCTTTATTATTAAAGTACATGTACATTTGTTTTAAATTTGAAATCTGATTTACATATGAAAGTTTTTATAAGCTAGTCAGAACATTTATTGTTAAATATACCAAATTAGTATATTTTTTGTGTATTAAAATACGTTTATCAATTTCATGTGTTAGACGAAACTGTAGTTTAATTTTGTCTTTTTAATATTTTTGAGCATAGATTGAAATCGATATTGAGCCAACGGACAAAGTCGAGAGAATCAAGGAGCGAGTTGAGGAAAAAGAAGGCATTCCGCCACAGCAACAAAGGCTTATATTTTCTGGAAAACAAATGTACGGATTAAAAAGCTATTAAACTTATTATTATTTTATCTTTTAACTGAAAAAAATAAAAAGTACTTCGTGTTTTCAGGAATGATGAGAAAACTGCCCAAGACTACAAAGTTCAAGGTGGTTCAGTACTGCATTTAGTCCTTGCACTTCGAGGAGGTCTGTGAGACATTCCTATATAAATGAAGAAGCCTATTCTATCAGAGGGCAAATTAAATGAAACAGCTTAAATAAATTAATTTGTTTTAAAGTTTAGGCTTTGTAAATATAAGATGTTTATGACTAAGATAAAAAAAATAATTTAAAACAGTCACTCTTTAATACTATGTTTTATAAAATTTTACAACTAATAAAGGTGAATAAGTTATAAGTAGATTTACATTGTTTGCAATTATTTATGTACCTATGTGACCAACTAATTAATGTAACGAATTTATTTTATAAATAAAATATGATTAAAAAAACATAAAAACAAGATATATTTTTTAAATATTTTATTTCAATGACTAAGAGTTTAAAACAATCAATTGCATCTGATTATGAATTTATCAATTTCTGATATTTTTTTCACATTTAGATTCTTATTTAATTGATTAATTTTTTCTACATAGAAAATTGTTTCATTGAAAATTAGAGAGAAAAATAACAGTATTCTATATATTGTGGTGGTTAAGATCTATGAATTATTAGATGAAGTTTAAAAAATCATTTGTTCCAAGTATTTTCTATCACTGACTGCTTGAGTATACAATTAGTATGACATAACAAATAATCTAATCTGTACACTCCATCTCTATAATACACACAATCATATTTACTAATGAAGTATAAAAAGAAATCAACAAAAAAGACTAAATTAAAATTCTAATTTATTTATTAATTTTAATTTTTTTAAATATTTTGATTTTTATATAATGTTATTAATAATTTGAAATAAAATTCAAATAAATAAATTTCAATTTATTTTTAAAAATTTGCAATTTTTAAATATTTTAAAATTTAAAATACATTACCTGGGATGGCATATATCATGGGTCAGTTATCTTCTCAGTTATAAGTGCATCGCTTGCATCTTTGATCAATATATAGATTGACATTCATAATAAAGCTTTCAATACTTGGAAATTAAAATTTTAAACACGTAAAACAGCATATAATCACAACAATAAAGTACCAACATGACAGCTAAATTTCCCACGATACATCAACAGCTTTCAAGTCCAAATTCCAAAAAGTCTACAACTAGATCAAAACTGGAGGCCTCCAAGCGCAAAACCTACAAACCGACAAACCAATCGAAATTCTCCAGAAGACTAAATTCCCAAACGTCCTTTTCGCCTTATCCACTTTCTCAACTTTCCTCGTTCCGTCCGTAATCGATTTCCAGTCGCTCCACAACTCTACCAAAGCGCGCAGCTCCCGCCACCCTCGACTCTAAAACTACACCAAATGCACTGCTCTGCGGCAGTGCGCGTAAAACACTTGTTGCCACTTTCATGCGCGCAGCCTCGAACAACATAAATCAAGAGCCAGTCCGCGGGCGCTTTTCGAATTCATCACACACAGCAGCCGGAGCGAGCTTTTCGAAATGGACGTAGAAAGCGCGCGGGGATTTCAATTTGCCGCGCGCAGGTTTACGGCTCGCGGTGTAAACCCCAGGAGTGCCTGACGGAGTCGTTCTGGAAAATTGAAACTATGCCCAAAAGGGGGGGACTTTTGCGGGGGGTCCGGTGTAATGGGACGTGGGACTGTGTGTGGTGCTCGGTGAAACGAAGTTTTCTCCTATAAAGTTCGAAGTTTGTTAAGGGGATTTTTTTCGGTGTGTTATAAGTTTATTATGTAAGGCGCGAAAATTATTAAACTTTCACAGATGGGAATGCAAAAGTATAAAGAGTATATTGCGTTGTAAAAATCTTATATGTATTTTTGAAGTTACGAATTAGGTGAGTCGTATTATCGGATTACGAATCCGACTCAAACTTTGTATAAAATTACTTAAATTATTTTATGAAAATTTTTAGTGCTATTTCAAGAAAGATATGTATAAAATGATTTTATAAATCACTTTTAAAATGAATAGTTAAGAAAAATACAAGTAATTGACAAAAAGTCAAAAGTTTTTAAGTTTGAGCTCTTATTATTCTTATATTATGTCTAGAATAATAAAATTCTTTGTAAAGTTTACATAAATATAAGTGTTTTAGAACATGACTTGATTTGATTGACTCTGAATGCATAGCATATAAATCCAAAAGAGTATTTGGGTTATATAGCTTTTATTTTATGTTACCTGTAACAAAATTCTTTGAATATTTGTACATAAAAACGAGAACAAAAACTACATGAATCAACTACACACACAAATTATGTAGTTTGTAAAACTTATTTTCAATTTGGTTTTTAAAGTGATAAAAAATATTTTCAACAATTTTTAAGAAAGCTTAAATGTTCAAGACCACAAGAATTAGATATATTTAATTTATTATACTAGAGGTACTATACGCGCTACTTGGACTCTTAATATTAATAACAATTATTCTGTAAGTTAGATATTATATAGCTTATATAAAGTTTTATATATCTATAAAATCGATTATCATGTCGATTTTCTCTTTTATAATCAATGAATCAAATCGCGTCAACGCAAATTTAGAAAACTCTAATGTTATTATACTCTATCATAGTATGTTAAAAAATATATAACATACAAATTTGAATTAAGCTCAATCAATACTATAACATATAGAGTAGATAGAAATAATTTACATATTATGGTTTGGATTACAAAAATAGTATTGATATGATTAACCACTTTAAACAACAAATTCAAAAGTTTATTAAGGATGGAAATCCCGCTAGTAGTAACTGATTACGCTAATGAAGATAAACGTTGATGAAAACTTACACAAACAAACTTGCAGAAATATATAAAGAGATGAAATATCGATTTATTCATAGTCGACAGTTAAAAGAGAAAAGTTTCAGTCTAACATAAGTGTAAATCACTTTTTCGAAATGTTCTTCAAAATTTCGTGGTTTTTAATACTTGTACTTGTAATTATTTGTACTCATTTAGCAGATGCACGTATACTACCACCCTGTACGTAATTTTTAATTATATTAAAAAGAAAGGTATCAGACGTGTAGGTAAAAAACTTATACGGAGCTCAAAAAATAGTTTCTGATTCTATTTATAAAATGATATAAAATAATATTTAATTTCGTTAATATCTTATATTTTAAAAACGTTTGTATTAAAGTAGTTTTTATAATAATGGTTTTAAATAGAGCTACTAGAACAGTTTTATAAGCTCAAAATTTTGTCCTTACGTTGGGATGATTTTATTAATTTTCCAATAGAAAAGACCATCTTCCAAAGCATAACTTTAAGATTTATTTTCTATAAACCTTCTTATAAATTTATTGAATTTCGATTATAACTCTCTTAATACTATTGTAAAACAACTTAAATTAATAGAGTATTAATATTTTAGCAGTACAGTGCGCTGAAAATGAAGTTTTTAAGTATGGAGCATGCCGTAGTCAAGATTTAGAAAATTCTACCCAGTCTATTGACCAAAAAGAAGTAGCTTCTGAAATAGCCAAGAACAAAAAATTATGACTGTAAAAATTGTTAATAATAGTGATTTATAAATAAATTATATTTTTATTGAACAAGTATTTATTTTCTTGGTATTTTTAATAATAATTAATTTACAAAAATTTCCAATAAGAGACTTGAAATTTTTTATTTTATATTGTTTGCGCTTGTAATAATTATTTGCGTTTATTACGTAATTAATCACGATTCAGTTAAAAAGAAGTAATTAAAGGACACCTGTACATTTGCACAATAGGTAATTTGTGTACCTACCTTCAATATCTCAATATTTAAATTTATTACTAATAATTAAATTTAAATTAATTTTAATTTAATTAAATTTATTTACTATGTTCTACTTGGTTAATTAAATTACTATAATTGTATGTTCATTATTTCTGAAAACAACTTTTTTGTTAGAATACATTCAAAGTCTGAAATCGAAGCTTTATATTTACGTTATTTTGAGTCTATCACAGGGTGAGTAAGGACTAATAATAAACTTTCTTCTTTATTTCTTATTACTCTCCTGTACTTTTCCATGTGCGTCTTCATTTTTTATTTCTTCATGTTAATAAGTTGTAATTAAGTTATATGAAAATATTTAAAAAAAAAAAATGGATGAAAAACTAATAAAAATGAAATCGTTACGTTATGATTATCAGTGCGTGCGTGCGTGCGTAAGATTATTATTTCATTTTTGAAATCGTTTCCTCAAGTGTATTATTTCAAAATTGCCAATAGCAACGGGCAATAAAGAATTTTTATTGCCCGCCGGTCTGAAAATGGTCACTTAAGGCCCGCTTTTGGG
>UELX01004303.1:0-18533 GCA_900480035.1 Eupelmus urozonus
GCGGGAATAATAGACCATTTCCAGCGTGTCTTTTCAGGGAAATAAGTGGCCATTATCGTTGAGGTGGGAATAAAATGCTTTTAATGGTCTTTTAACGTTTATTGAATCAAGAAATAGTTTGGAATAATAATAATCTTTATAATACTATATTATTATCCATTAATAGCCATTCCCTTATTAGTTCAGCTTATAGCCGTTTCTTCTCTGATAAGTAACTAGTAAGATAGAAGTAGTACTACTACTTTAAAAAAAAATACAATCATTTTATTAAAATCTTTATTTTATTAACATTACAAATTTCTGCTTTTGATAAAAGTTTCTGATATTAATAAATTATAAATAGATTAGAAGTTTATTTAAAATTTTGAGATTAGGCCAAGAGGTATGAAAAAACAAAAACACGGAAATGCGTTTCGTGTAGTATTACCACAATTATTATGTAATAAATTTCGTAAAGCCTATTTGTCCGATTTAATTTTTAAGAAAAATCTGAAAAGGATCTTTGAAGCAAATTGACTTATTGGCCCATTACGTTGAAATGATCTTTCTAACCACTGTCGATTCATTTGAGCCAATATAACTGTTCTACCTAAATATTAAGCCGGTACTTCGAAATAATAATTTTGACCGAACATACGCTCGCCCGGACAGCTTCAGTGGCGTCAAGCGTTCTGAAATTTTATGCGAAATCGATACGGCGAGCCACTCCCGCCAGGCGTTGCACCACTGGCGACGGTAGCAGCAGAGGCAGTGTGGCAGCGTCGGTGTTGGCACACGTGCGCGCTTGTCGTCCACGTGCGCAAAGCAGCATCGCACCGAAACACTCTCGAGAACGCTTCTTGCGATTGCCGTTGCGTAGGCTTAAAGATAATAGGTAGATAATAGGTCTAAATGGGTGCGACTGGAATGACCTTCATATCAGACTTTGTCCTAAATCCGCACATAAGTCACCAGTTTTCTTGACTTAAGTAGCTTATTATTGCATGCTATGTTCGGACAATTTCACGCCTTGAAATAGGTCATCAAAGTTATATGTTTACTGAAAAACTAGTTTTAATCATAGATCCTACATCAATATCAATCAATTATAAGCATTATTCTGAAATATTTTGCTTCAAGATTGAAGGTTTATTTCACCGTTGACATCGGAATATCAATCCTGCGCGCTTTTTAAATAGTCATTTCAACATAATTTTTGGGTTTTTCTATGATATTCCGTAGGGAATCAAAATTCTATGTACTAGCTCAAAAGTGCAAGTAGTTCGTTCATAAGGTGTTTTTGCAGAAGCATATGTTTAAAATTCTATTATTTATAAATTTAAATAAATAATTTAAAATATAATTTACAATAGTTCACTAGAAATTACTTGATATTTTTGAACCTTTATGCCAAATAAATGTAAGAAAAACGATAAACATAGGCTACTCCCCCTGCTTTCGTAAATTAGAATTAAAACCATAATTTGTAAACGATGGAATGGAATCTAGCCTAACCTCTAAAGGTCCTTTATAATGTGAAAGAAGAACCCAAATCCATTCACATATACATCATAGCACTCTCGAACAATGAAGTTTACAGAAAATGAACAAGTCTATTTTAGTTTTTGTCCACTCCTCAAGCTAGCGTCCATGAATGCGTTTGAACTAAATCGCGTGCGTGTTTACGAGCAGAGCTTGTGTTTGTGTGCACTCGACAAAACGGAAGAGAAGCAACGGTGAAATGAATGAATAAGCAAATAGATTATGCAAATGCTGTACGCGTCGTGAGCCGAATGCGCCTATCCTCATCAACGTGGCTTGAATTTTCTTAGCGCAATGACGTGTGAAAAAAGCAGACCTGCATTCAACGATTAACTAAGTATTTCTACTAGGATGAATTTTTTACTCTTTTTTCTTATAATATTCTTGATAATAAATTTTCCAATATCTAAATTAGAAAGTGCAAATTAAGCTTATACGTCTATTTCTCTAATCCCGATATTATACAAGTAATTTCTATTATTCCCATTAGGTTTTATCCATCCGCTCCACATCTCTCTCTCTCTCTCTCTCTCTCGCGCACTTTCTCTGTCTCCTTCTATCTCTGTGCACCTCTATTTCTCTTTCTCTGCTGTATAGAGTATAATTACAGCCCGTTTGTCTTTTCTAACTACGTGTCAGCGACACACGCATTAGTCAGTCTAGCGGATATATTCACGAGCGAAATTTCCATACCGACGATGTACTTAGAACTGCGCGTTTGCGCGTATTGTTCGCCCCTTTCGTGCCTCTTTTTTGCTAATGTGTGCGCATAGCGAATCAAAGAAACGACGCGTACAAGCTTAATTTGTACCCCCCACTGATAGGCTTTATGCGCTTGATAGGACAGTCGTGATCTCTAAGAAACGTTAGTATTGTGGCTTTTGTTTGAAAGCAATGAAGCTGTCAAGTAATCATCGATTAAAAAGATTAAAGTTTTGACTCGCATAAGTGATTAGAAAGATCATTGCTCGGTCAAAGGTTAAAAAAGGCCCTCACTGCCGCGAGCGCTTAATTCGAGTAAATTATTCATTACATTTATTAATTAAATTTATAAACTGTTATATTTTTTTTTAGATAAAACATATTGCTGCTGAACTATTATAGCAAAAAGCAAAAAAGGTTATATCTTGCTCCTAAAATTAATGTTAAAGAGTAATTTCTCGACATCTTTGTTTTTGAAGTTTATTCGCTTATGCGATTTCCACCCTAACCGCCATTGTCTTATTTACTAGCGCACGTCTAGAGCGTCGGGAATAGCAATTTACAAAGACGACGAAAAGGTTCGTTTGTATTAACGCTTTAAGATTTACACTGAGGGTTGATTTTCTGAGCAAAATTCTCGGATTCGGAAGGGATGATGCGTACTCGTACTACGTGACTTGTAAAGCATTTGTAAGGCGCAATGTGACGCGTACAAGAGTTAGGCAAGATTTAATAGAATTTTAACATTCGTAAAGGGTTATATTAAAAATTCAAACTCAGATAGTTATGTTTACATATTAGAGATAGGTACTTTCTTGATAATAAAGTTAAGAAATAAATTATAATTAATAGTTTTTTATTTCGAAAGCAAAACATTTTTCAAGAGCTTAACCCGTTAAAGCCGAAGACATCTTACTGAAAAAAGTGACTATATTTTCCCACAATGTTTACTTTGAAATGATTCAATTAAGGATTTCCATAGGTTTTTTCCGTTCAAAATACCGGTAACTATGAGTTTTGAAAAGTGAGTTCAAAAAAATCCTTTAGAAGTTCTTTAGTGAACTGCTGCATATGAATGAACTTCAAAAGCCATACATTCTTAGTATAGATCATAACAAGGAAGGCCCATTTGTTAGATGACAAATATTTGTTACAGGCAAAACATTTGTTACTCCAACATTTTTTTTTGAAAAAAAAAAAAAAAACGTTTAGTAACGACATAATGCCAAAATACAAATTTTTATTGGGAATGACTTTCAATTTTTTCTAAAACAAAAAAGAATAAAGAAAAAATATATATTGTATCATTCATTTGGCTTTGTTGGGCACCAAAAAATACGACTGAATGGGTAGAATTATAAAATTATTAAATTTTTAATTTTTACAGAGTTTAGATTAAGTACCCACTAGATCTTAACGGGTTAAGATTTGAAAGTTACATAGTAAAATAATAATAATTAATACATTTATTTATTAAGAATAAATAATAAGTTATCGAAAATGAAATTATTAATTTTTCTATAATCTATATAAATTATTCTATTTATTTAGTTTGATAGAAAAAAATTGTAACAAATCAATAAATCTATATCATACAGGTTTTTCATGTAAGTAGCGGTTCTCTATCTTAACTTTTTAATTATAACTAAATATACTCGTCTGTTGATCATATTAGGATGATTAGAAATCTCTAAGAAGGAAAACTATAAACCGATTCGAAAAGCTGTCCACATAAACAGATAGACAGAAATTAGAAGCTACTTCTCTCTCTCTCTCTCTCTTTCTCACTTATAAATCCCTTTGTTCCCTGCAAGATAGTAGCTCTAGTGCCGCTCGCGAGCGTCGGCGGTCTCTGCAGTAACTCGTGTAAACGTTATCTAGGAAACGAGCCGCCGCCGGTGTTACGCTCCGCGCAAATTTACGCATAGACGTCTGTACGTATGTATATGCGGGAGTCCTAACGCGCGATGGTTAATGGTGTATGCGATAATGCGCGCACCCCATGATTTATGTGCGTACGGCTACAGAAACGTCCATTGTCGCCTCCGTTATAGAAAAATGCTTCTGTACGTAAAGCCCAAACACGTGGAATTAAAGAAGGATTTAAAGCTTGATATGATTCTACGATGCTAGAACTGAGTACACTTTTTTCTTTATTAACAAAAGAGAATTTACTCGTATTACGGCCTTCGAATAATGGAGGAGAATACGAGCTCTGCCCTAAAAATCAAAAATAGTAACATCTTGGTTCGGATAGATCGAAAAGTCTTTATGAAATTTTTCATTTGTATCTTTAAAAGAGAATTTACTTAGTATTAAGATCTGAATTTTAATTTCAAAAGCTAATGAAGGTACATAAACATAATTACACATTGCCACAAAAGTCTTATTTTCGAATTTAAACAATTTCTTTTCTACTAATATAATACGCTATTAAAAAAATTGCAAAGGGTCGTTCAAAAAATTGTTTAAATTAATTTACTTAAAAAAAAAAAAACATGTTTGAGAACATGGAACACATTTTTCTATAAAAAATTACAGTTTTGTTGTATATGTTTGTTTATTAACAATAAATAATATTTTTTCAAGGTTAGTACAATTATTCTTTATGTTCCTTAACATCTGAAGAATGGAAAAAAATGCAAAAAACCGAGTCTGAATCCGTTAACTAGAGGATAAACACATAATCTATTTTATAACTTTTTGGAAATTTAATTTGGTGGCATTAAAAATATTAGTCATTCGAATATTGGAATTCATACTATCGTTTCAAAACTAGTATGTCACAAAGTAGAGTATGTCACAAACTATTTGTTTATTTAAATAAAATTTTTTTTTAGATATGTATTGAGAATTGAGTGTTACAGAGGTAATTATTATTATTACAATGGCAACACAGGACTGATTAAAACTAGATGTTTGAAAAAAAAAGAAAAAAAAAAGAATCATACGCACAATCATACAACTTCTTTTACAAACAAGAAGAAATCGCATTTAAACAGAGCGAAAAAACACCGAAAAGAACAAGAGATAAGAGCAATGCTAGGGCTTAAGCCAGACAAGTTACACAAAAGTCGTAAATAGGCATTAAAAGGTAGCTAAAAGTAAAGCGTGCATCGCCTTTCTTGAAAAGGTGGCAGCTGCTATTTCTACTTCTGTCTATGGCTAAGCCAGGAGAATAGGGGAACAAACCAACGTGTAAACACGAGTAAAATTAAATAGCGTGCAAGCAGAGAAAATCGGGCGATAGGAGAGAAAGACACGTTGTACTAGAACGAAGCACAAAAGCTTTCTGCACGGATAATGGAATTCTTTGTTTCAAGATTAAGAAATTTAGAGATAAACAACAAATGATGTTAATCAGGATCTTATAAAAAATTTCAATTTTATAATTATAGAACATCGTTAAGGAGGATCAGTTTTCTGAAACACAATGTTTATATGTTTGAATAAAATTTTAATTAATCATTAAATTTCACATAATGTAGTATTTAAAAGTTGATGTCAATGCCGTCAGTGTAGTTTACAGCTTAAATACTAATTACAATACACGCATGCACCCACACACACAAGCTCACGCACCCAAATATATATGCATTCGTGATCACTTGTTAAGCCTCACTAAATTTTTTACATCCACCACAGAATGAAAAATCAAAACTTTTAAAATGCGGTTCCTCTTTTAACTTTCATTCCCTCATCTCCACTCTTCCATCTTCTCTCTCCCCCCTCTCTCTCTCTCTCTTTCTTTCACTCTCTTTCTCTCTCTCTTTCGCTCTCATTCTCTTCTTTTGTATCTCGACGTGCAGTACTGAATGCGAATTCCAGCTGGGCGAGGCGCTGAGAAAATTTACAGAAGCCGGCAGAGACGCTCGCACTGGCTAATAAAAAGGAAACACGTATTACAGCAAAGCTCAGGAAATCGAGAAAATGAACCATGCATATTAAAGCCCAAGTGATCACAGAGAAACTGCTTTTCTTTTATTTCAACTCTGCTTTAATACGCGGTCCAGAGCGCGATGCATTTATGAACCGTCTATTACGTTCTTTTTTCGCAAGTATAAATTTTTTATTGTTATTTTTATTGCCTTTTCATTCGAGGTGGATTTAATATGGCTGCTATGAATTTCTTTTATTTTTTACCAGAGTTTCGAATAAATTGAATTGTAAAGTTTACAAAAGAGTTTATTTTAAAAAGTGCATTTCGTATTAGCCCTTAGAAAATTTGTATAAACCTATCGTTTACTGAAATAAACTTGAAGGTATATATAGTTTTATAGAATATATAATTAATAAATAGAACATTTAATTTTTATAAACTAAGGTACAAATCTGAACCGGATTTTATATCTAAATTGTGATGTTTTACTTGTTAGATCGAGCGCGCTACGCGCGCCTTATCTCTAACCTGATCTAAACTTGATTCTCGCATTTATTCTAAAACAATCAGTCTCTTATTTCGTTTATAAGCTATAATTTTTTATTAAGTCATCACACATGATTAAAGTGCAGAAAAAGTAACTTGGGGATGGTTCTAAAACATCTTAAATTATAAAAATTTGGACAATTCTACCATCATTTATATAACTTTATAAAACTAAATTCAATTTTTCTCTGCATCAAAGTTTCAAAGTTTCCCTGCAATCTTTATCTAACTCACCCTCCCTCTATGCTCAGGCTCTAAGAAGATTACGTGCAGACACATCCGGTGCATTACAGCTTGCGGAAGTTTCTGCATACAAATTTCCGGGATACACGAAACGCCCCAGGGCTCTTTGCACGACGAGCAAACAGCGGAGGGCCTCGCTCGATAAACAACAATTAAAACCGGAAGGCGACGGTAGTGCAAGACAGTGAGAAAATTTTTAAAATGCAAAAACTCCTTAGAGCGCAGCTTAATTGCTACGGGTTTGCAAAATTCGAATTACGAAGAAAGGATAAACTTTCTAAACGAAAGAAATAGAAGACGGAAGTGAAGCTTAAGAAAGATAGATTAAGATATAAACTATAGTATTTTTTCTTTTTTTTTTTTAATAAAGTTAAATATTATTACTAATAAATGTTTTTATTTTTTTGTTCCAATAGTATCTTGTTCCCTTAAGTATTAAACAGTAGATTCCGGAACGAAGGCGGAAAAAAATGGATAATTCATATAGCACACGTAAATTTACCCCCGAATCCAAGGCGAGGTATAAGTTCTGTATACTATTTTTCGCAACACTAAGGCCGAAATTATCAACTTTTCATTTAAGATTAGAATAAGAAGTTGGCATTTTTGACGCGCAGTTGCGAAAACGTCTTAATAACTTTGTTTTAACTTAATTTGAACGTAAATAAAATGCTTGCTGAAAGAAGCAGAAAATATGTTTATTTTAATCTCTCAAATTAATTTTATTATTAAGTTTTAAATGTATTTTGTTACCTTAATAATATATTGATAGTAAATTTAAGAAAACGCGTTAATGACAAAATTACACTTTTCGTAAAAAGAGCAAAAAGTGTTCATAAAAGAAATCAGTGCCGCAGAAAAGTAGCGAAGTAGAAATGCGTTCGCTTCGGTTTGCGTAATACGCGACTAAACAAATAAAGGGATATAAAACGAAAGCGGAAAAGCGACTAATGCTTCTGCACGTGCTACTCGCAACAAGCTCAAGCGCGCCCATTTGCATACAAGCGAGTTCAGGATTTCATTTCTATATAGAAACATACATATGTATAGATATACACATATAAACGTTTACAAGCGCAACTCTGTTAGAAACCTTTTGGTACTCGCAGCACAAGTTTAGGAGCAGAAAAGAAAAGAAAACGCTAGTCACCCTCTGGCTGTCCGATGAATTCGACGTTAAAGTATAATTATAAGAGTCAACAAGGGTGAGGAATATTGCGTTATTAGGGAGGTCAACCTGAGTTAAAATCACTAAAAATAAGCAAAACATTTATTACTACCCTGGTAAAAAATTAACCAGATTCTGGGTAGAATTTCTGGTCAACAAACGTTAAAATGATACTTATATAGAAATTCCGTTCAAAGCATTTCCAGAATTTTTAGATAAGTGTCATTTTAACATTGGTTGACCAGAAATTCTGCCCAGAATCTGGCCAATTTTCTACCAGGGTATATAAAATAGTACATCATAACTTTTATTAGTATAAATTTTTTATACTTACTATATAAATATTATAGATCATTTTTGCACATTTAAGTGATTGTCTTCTAAATCTCTAATACCGCTCACCGTTAGAAACCTTGAATTTTGCTTGTTTACTACGGGTTTACGAGCCAACCAGCTTATCAATTCATACCAGAATGGGCTTAAAATACTACTTTAAAATACCACTACGGAATGTACCGATTACTGTTTCGAAAAATCTTAACAAATAGTTATTAGATTCACTTATGTATATTGTATAATTTTAGTAATAAAAAAAGTGAAATCTACGCACAGAAGTTTCTAAATTCTTCAGTTCACAACATGATTTTTCAAATTTTCTCGATTAATCAAGCGGCATGACGAACATTGTCATGCAAGCAAGATCGGTCCCATTACCGGTATCGAAGTGAACACAGAGACAGTCCCGTTCATGTAAACTGATAGAATAGTATTTTTGTAGTTTTATTAAAAATAAGCTAATTAGATTTCTCTAAATTGTAACGAAAGTATTTTACTAAAATATCCAATCGTCAAGTAATATCCAAACAAAGCATTCTCATGTAACAAGGCTCTTTCTGCCTTATTGATTATTTCGTTCCAATCTTTAGTAATTTGTAGATAAAGATACTGGAGCTATTGACGACAAGTACAGAATTAATTTAATATCTTTTAATTATTTCACGTTGTGTATTTTTTTAATAAGCGTATATAATTTGCATTTATAGAGCGAGGAAAAAAATACAAATTAATTAAAACCTCTTTTTTCAGCTTGAATGCTGGTAAAATATTGCTGTAAAACGCCAGTAAAATAAAAAAAAAAACAATGAAATTTTCAGCAACTATCGCAATATTCTTTTTCTCAAATTTTAAATCTTCAACTAGTCTGATTATCTAAAAATAATGCACATTATATATGCCTTATTCTCCTTTATGGCATGTTGAAAATTTCTTATTTCAAATACATTTTAACAAATTAAAACAGAAACATTAATTTCTTCAATAATTTAAGCATATACTCAGATTATCGTTACTTTGACAAATAACAGGAGTTAAATTATAAAAAAAATGAAATTTTTTTATAACTTTTCATATTTTTCATTCAACTTTTTAAGCATTGAATAGAAATATCTTGATTATATTCTCATAAATTCCAAAAGGAAGAAAACAAGATTCTTTTTTTTTCAAACTTTCTAGCCACTTAAAAAAAGTAATTAAAAAATTATCTATGCTCGAACTTCTTTATCTCAATTTGTTAGCGATATCAGTTAAATGATAAATTAAGTAACTGTAATTCAAAAATGCTTAGGTAATTTAAATTGAAAATTAATGTAAAAGAAACTAATAAATTTAGAAATTGTACTTTTATTAATTAGTGAATGAAATTTTAGGACAAATTCACTTAGAAAGAGTGTATCGAAATTCAAAACATCATACAAATCACTAAGCTCGCCTTCTTTTTCTTCATACTTTCTTTACCCTTCTGAACGAAGAGTAATCGAAGCACTACGCCTCTTTGGCCCCGCTTCATGGTTAATGGCCCGTTACTCCCGTCTCATAGCAGTAAAAAGCTCGCATCGCGTTCGTGATGAATGAACCGCACATGCACACGTTTTTGATAGATTTGACCATCAGTAACAAGAAGAAAAAAATTAGATACGCTTTGTATATACAAGCTAGATTCTCCTTTGAGAAATGAACAAAGTAAAGCTGATAGATATCGAATGAAAATAAGTTATATACAGATTGGACAACGCGGCACCTATATTGCAGTCTAGAAAGAGTTAAAATGCAATTATTTATTTTAGAGCATACTTGTACCATTGTGATCAAGATAACTTTTAAAACAATAGTTATCTTTGAGTCTCTAATTAATTAAATAGCATCATTTACGAGCAAAAAATGAAGATAATCCAAAATATTTTATCGATCGTTTAATATATTTTATATTTAAAAAAATACAAAGTATTGAGAAAAATTGTTAATATACAATTGCGAAGACCGAACGTATAATCGATCTATCGATTACAATAACCGAAAACAAAATTCTTAAATGCAATTTTGTAAACCTACTTTATGAAAAAATATTGCTCGACATATGTTCAAATATTAATTTTCAATTCGGCCGTAAACTCACACTTGTGAGATAATCATTTAGAGAACAAAGTATAACAAAATTTGTACAATTAGAGGGGAAAATAGTACCAAAAAAGAAAATAATAAAAAAAAAGTAGAATGTTTGATGTTATACAATCAAGAAAAAAATAGCGAGCTAGCCGATCTCAAGAAAAAGAGCGGCAGCTAATGGGCTTGTCACTCTCATCGTAGCGGCGCGTGATGTATGAACTTTCCAACGTGATTATCCCGGTGGACAAATAATCGCAACTCCATCCTACGATTCTCGAGCTCAATAAGAAATAGCTAGACGGCACGTAATTTATACCTTTTACTATAAAAATGTACATGGTCAAGACAAATTATTTGCGTTTCCATTGTTAAGACTGCTTCAAATCGTTCGATTAAATTTTGGAATTTATTATAGAGAATTGTGATTAAAATATCTTATATCTAATTTGTAAAACAATTAATTTATCAATAAATTTTTATATCTTATAATCTTGTAATAATATCTTATAATTCTATATAAATATTTAATTAACTGTACAGTATAATATACTAGTAACAATAATAATATATTATACAATAATATAATAGTAAAATGATAGATTAGAATTAAATAGGAATGATAAATATTATATAAGCGTTAGATCAGAGAAGATTCTTGCAAGTAAAAATATTTCACTTTCTGCGAAGAAACTGAACCTGTAAACCATAAGTGCTTAGCTCTCGCGAATAATAACATCGTAATTTGCGTCTATCTTCCTTCCCCCTCTGTATCTCTATCTCTTTGTTTCTCATGGCTAAATTTTGCTAGTGCTCCAAATTGAAGGGAAGTTCTGCCAATACGTGTTGTACTCCCACAGTCGTGTGCGGTCAGTAGAAATCGAGTGAGTTGCGCGATTTGTTGTCTCTCTGGTCACTATTGCTGTCGTTTAATCACGCGACATTCATTACAGTAACTGCAAATTTGCGTAAAATGTTTTCAATTTTAGGCTAGTTGTTATTCTGAGATTGAATCATCAGCATTTTTATATTTCGCTGTCAAACGAATTTCGAATTCGGATACTGTCTGTAGACAGTGTAAATTTGGTTGTGAATGTTGGCACATTCCATAGTAGCTGCAATTACAGCGAAAGGGTGAGTATGAAAATGTAGATTAAATATATGTATGTGTGAAGCAAAATTGATGCAGATGTACGAAAGAATAAAATTTACGTATAAACTCTAATGGAAATATGAAATAGTACTACATTTCTTAATAATTCTTCATGAATTTTATAATTAATTTGTTTTACACGAATGTACATTGGTTAACATTATCAAACGAATCTGATACAGCATATGCAGTAAGATAAATATAATCGAGCAGAAAGCTAATTTCATAATGTAAATAATACATTTAACCAGTCCAAAGTAAAAGCAGAATATAAAGGACACATCAATGAATTTTCCTAGACAGTCGCGCTTTTATCGTAACTTATATAAATTTCAACTGGCCAGACTAATTGCTCGAATAATATCTGCAGCGTTTGAGCTTGGCAACACTTTAATGTTTTTAAATGGTTAATGCTCATTGGCACTGTGGAGGTCGGGTCAGACAGACGAAAAAAGAAGTAATAGTGTGACTTAAAATCCCGTTAAAGTTGTTCGAGCGCTTTCTTCTGCAAGCGTGAGGCCTACAAATTGTCATTTTCGCGTTTATCTATAAATTTTCAGGCGAGTACGGCAAATCCTTTGTGGCTATCAATTCGGATTCGTTGCATCGAAAGTTTGTTTTCGCGTGAGTTGTTCGCGTTTTACCTAAATACATCACCCTTTATATCTCTATTAATACATAATTTAAATTAGATATAAAACTACAGGAATTATATTATAAATACTAGAAAAGATTTAAAAAAAGGCAGTGTACGCATCACGAAATAGTTAAGATAATTACGAAGAGAGTTCGAAGCAGAAAATTTATTTGAAAAAAAGAAAGAGAGACTCATCTGTGAATTATATGGTAAAGATTTCAAGATACATATTTTTTAGTTTTAGATGTTTAAAAGTTAATCCGTGTTTTCCAGACTGAAACTTTCAATCTTAATCATTTAAATAAAAAATGAAGATCCTTCATTGATAATAAAAGATAAATCTTTTAGCAATATCTTGTACAATACTAAAACGATAGACAATACCAGCATTCAAGAACAATTCTAAAATTTTAGACTTTTTTACCTCCATTACAAGACAATTGTCCACGTAGTAAATCAACTTTCCTACAAACTCTACGGTTCTAGAGTCCTGTTCTCAACTGAAAAACTTTATTCATCATTTCCATCTTTCCGAGCTACTTCCTTGACTTTTAATGTGCTCGTCCAAGGAAAGCCCTATCATTTTCTATCTTTTCTTCTCCTTACCGCATCTCCGTTATGCAAAGTAGAATCAGTCGGTAGAACGAACGATAGACCAAAGAACGATAAATTCAACGAATCAAATCGTCTCTATTAGTTGCAAGAAAAAAATGAATTAATAGTATATTATGCAACAAGGGAATAAAGTCGAAGGTTATTTCCGCGGGTGAGTTTATTGCACAAGCGAAGGGCAGTAGACACCCGAGGGAATGATATACTTTATTCCCGAGTTGCATATAATGTTTTATTTCCGACTCAACTGTAAAAATAATTATATTTAATGACAAAATATTCTTAAATTTCAAATTTAAAATTCGTAGGAAATAAAATACTTCATTCCCTCCTAGTAGGGAATAAAGTAAATTTGAGGGAAAACGGTTTTATAGAGAATCCAATACTACTTTTGACCCGCTTTTTGGGTCAATAAAGTGGTCTTTACGCAGGCAACTCGAAACGAAATGTGTAGACGGATTGGTAAATTAGAAGGAAGAGTATCCACCGCGAAACTGTAAAATCCTGGTTTTAATTACCAAACCAGTAAAATTTTACGTTTTTTCAAGTTTTCTTCCCCTCATTACTTTTTCATTAATTTATAGAATGTAAAATTGCAACACAAAAATTTATTGGTTTTCTATTTAAGAAAATATTTTTTTTATTAGCTAAAGAATTTTTGTGACTTAAAAAAAATTTTGAATGTTAGTGTTTTTTATTTCTTCCTCATAGAGGAAGCTTGTAAAAGTAAAATTTTAAGTTTCGTCAAATCGATTTAGAAACATGTTTAGAAAAAAAAGAAATTAATAGAAAAAGTTTTTATATTTATTGCAAAACCAAATTTTGCAAAATATTATTTTTAATGATTAAAAAACATTATAGTTTGCACAATCAGTATTATTACAATTATCATGCTATAACTATAGAAGAAATATTAAGTTATAGTTAAGAAATATTATAGCTTTTTAAAAGTAATCGTAGATATCTTAGATGTTTATATGCATATCTATAATTTCATCTTTTAATAGGTTCAGCACTACAATATTTGCAAATTTTAATAAACATGTCCATCATTAAAATAAAAAAAAAACTTATACATTAACATTTAAACTGTATAATTTACATATAGAAACAATAAATTAATTTTGAGGAAGTTACGTGCCAATGAATTGCAGTGGTTTTTTAGTTTTTATTACATAAGTATAATTCATTCTAACAGCAATTATTATGCGCGATTACTGACTTTTTGTACATATGAATTTCGTACGCTTGCCGACAACTATCCTCCCTACCTTATCTTCCCCTCATTACTCCTTAGCTCCGTGAGCGTCGTGGAGGTGGCGCGTCGAGTATCGATCGCTCGTCTTCTACTGTGGGGTTTCTCCAGCTGATACGCTGCTATGACGAGTCTGTCTCTACTCCCATTTCCCGCTTTATACTTACGCGACCGCGAATTCCATCGCAGTATAAATTCAAATTTATTTGAAATTTGTGCTAGTAACATCAGAGGACGAAATGTCGCCAATAACAGCTTATCGCTATGGCGTTCCTCAACTGCGAATCGTTCGCGGTGATGGAGTGTGAGTTTCTTTCAATTTTCAGTTCAACTGTAGTTATTACTTGTCTGTTTCTTATTTTTAATTCATTAATATTCTTAAGTTTTGTATGTTATAGTAATACCTCTTTCGACAAAAACCTTACTAGAGTTTAATTTATTTTGTTAATTTTCCAAATGCATATATTTTGCATTTACATTTATGAAAGGTATGGAATAAAAAATATGAATAATTTCCTATAATTGTAGCTTTCTTAAATTCTTTTTGTTATTAATTTTTGTAGTCTTGAAAAAGGAGATTTTTAATCCCTCCGAAATGTCGACTTTGTAATTTGACAAAATATAACAACGAGATTCGCATAGATCAATAAAAAAAATTCATTTCTATACCGAAAAATTACCTACGACCTGCGAACGATAACTTCCAGCTATACAACTAGCTATTAAAGTTTGTTTAAACTTTGACATTATTGTTAACAAAGTAAAAAAAAAATATCCACAAAATGAAAAACAAGAATTTTTTCAGTCACCGATTAGAAACTTTGAAATTAATATTAAAACGCATAAAGTGGCGTCAAAATGCGTTAAAGTTTGTACTACGTGAGTGGAGTTTATTTAGTAAACCGGACAAGCATGATTCTTCAGAAAATTAGATTTTTAAATATTCGACTTCGAAACTAATTACAATGAAAAAAATTCACAAGTTCATAGATTATACAGCATAAAAAGATACTGATCAAATACAAAAATTGGAATTATTAGAATGTAACTACTAATATTTTAATTTTAACTACTGGTATTTTACTTTCAATTGTATCTTTATGTGTAGAGCAACTGAAATTCTATTTAATTTGCATCTACTGGTTGTAACTGGGCATTCTAATGTTTAGTAGTCTAATTATCTAAGGAATCATGCAAGCCCGGTCTGACTCGTTCTCATTCTAACCGTTTTAATGAAATAATTTTTTTTTTCTGTTTTCTCTTAAGAGTCACTTTTTTCTTTTATTGAATTTTTTAAAATTTCTTTTAAAAAATTTGAATATATTAGAAAAATATATGAAAATTTAAAAAAAAAAACTTTTTAACCCGAGATACAGGCTTGTCTTCTTAATCAAAAGCAACTTTGACGCCGTAGGACTAAAATGAATGAATTTACCGATAAAAAAAGAAGCGCGAGAATAGATAGGTGGAGCAGAAAAACTTGAGCTCACCTCTATATCGATCAGGCCATTTCGAAAGGGTTGGAGACGCGAGCGAGCAAGCGGTTGAGCACACTGGAGGTAAAGCGACGGTTTAAGGACGACACGAGTGGTGGCTGAAAGAGTTCATTAAAACTAGCACTGTCTGCATCCTCCACCTTCTCTTTCTTTCTCCGCTCCTCTCTCTCTCTCTCTCTCTTTCTCTCTTTCTCTCTTTCTCTCTATTTCCGTCGTCGACCCCTAGCGTCTGTTCACTTGCGTCCTTTCCTCTTTACTTTTTTTTTCTCTCGTTCGAGAGAAAGGGTGCATCGAAAAACACAGACTTTCTGCCGAAATCATAATTAAAACCTGCCGGAAAAGGAGATGTTATCTTGTCTATGTCATCTCCAACCATACCGAAGATTCTTCTTCGAAAGACATGCGTTTTGCTAATAGATGTTCTTATTGTGAAAGCTTGCCTATGGGTACGCAAGTGTAAACGTGCTTTCTTCTGGTAAATAAGTTTTTAGGAGAAGATTATCATTATATTTCATTCATAAAACGTAGAATTTTAAAAAATCTATTTGAATACTAATATATGTAGCACATGCTTTTTTGGATAGATCTTAGGAAATTATCTATCTTTGTCTAGCTCCTTTAAAACTGTATAAAACTGTCTTTTCTCAGTTGATTAAAGCGTGGCGATTCAGAATAAAGAATCAACTGGTGCTGTATAATCTTATTTTAATAGTTTTGTCTTTGTTATGTTCAAAAGTTTTAGATACTATAACTAGTTTTCAATATATCTATAGTGTTATCAACAAAATTAGTAACAAATAGAATGAAATATATCTAAGAATTTTTAGTCTTCAGATTGATGTAATAATTACAACAACTTCATGATTAATTTATCTGTTTTAGCATTAAATCCTTAGATATTATAATATATGTGGGTGTATATATAATATGATCTAATTGTATATATTTTATTATAACATACTTTAACGGGGTAAGAATTTTATAGAATTAGGAAATAGACGTACGCGGCGCGAAGATTCTATTCCGAGACTACTACTGATATTCGACCGGTAATATCGAGCCCTATTAGTTTAAATACTGGCAACAGGCCTTCGCCAGCGAGAAGTGGCGTGCCGAGCTTAAACACATCCTTACGTACCCCAAGAGGTACGAGCTAGCAACCAACGGCCGCTACGAATAGGAAATGAAAATTCATTTTGGATTCACTGAGTAAGTTTTTGCAATTACATATTCGGACCGAGATCTCGCTGTTTTTTCAGGTCCCCGACTGCGTTTCCGATACCCGTCAACATTCCGCGATCGGCGTACACGGACGCCAGACCTTCACCTTCTTAGAAGAAGAGGAGTCGGAAGGTGAGGCGGAAGACGTGCGCAGACCCGTCAAACGATTACGGCGCCTGGTCGTCCCCGACAGCGACGAAGACGACAACCACCCGGAGCACTACGGTGATAACGTCATCATACCCCCGGAGGTAGCAGTCGCGGCGCGGACCCCTCATGATCTTCAAGACATGGAGTCCATGACACCTGCTCAACGGGAAGCCCTCATTCGAGAGGTCATCGGGCTTCCGATCAGTATTAACTGAGATTAGAACAAATGAAGTGCACCCTGAGATTGTTACACTTTCTGTTAAAGCATGCTTAAAAGCAGGGGCTAGCTAAGCAGAGAGGAAAAAAGTCCTGAATAAGGCGATTTCTGTTCCAACTTATATCATCTAAACATCGCTGCTCTTATATTATAGTGGTTTTGAGTGAGCCACCCGGCGGATTTGAACCGAAGTTATAGTAGTTTGTTATATGTTCCGGCCGAGATCTCGGTCGGAGTATACCGGACGACGAAAACTGCAAAAACTTGGAAAACTATAAGAAAATCACAGATATTCAGGTTCCCGAGACCTGATTGGGGCTCCAAGAAGCCCCTCGGACGTTTCCCATCCAGTTTCACGAGGTTTTGACATGGGTGCGGATTCTCACCTAACTTTCCAGAAAACAGGCCTCAGAGTCAAGTGTAAGAGTACAGTATGGACTGTTTTCTGGAAAGTTAGGTTTCTTTGATATCTCTCATGGATTAACGAATATTCAAATTGAAAAATTCTACTACTGTGCTTGCAAGTAAATAACAGTATTTGAGAAGTCTAATGAATAAGCTCAAACTCGAGCGAGACCACACTTTCGCAGACGACGCCCCGATAGCAGTGGCGTCGGCAGGGCAATTAATTATAGGATTTATCGAGCCCGACGAAAATCCGATATGCATATAAATTAAGCAAATCGCATAAAAGAGCTTTTCTCCTTTATTCTCTATATACATGCATACATCACATCCGCTTGCTTTTTCTCCTTTTATCTGACCATTTTGCCTGTAATGTCCCTCTGAAATTTCTGTATTTGTTTTCATTGGCCAAAATCGACCTTTTCGGCGTATTTTGCGCATAAACTTGCTCTATTTCACTATCGTTGATTAACTTTTTCAGGCCTGTCTTCCGTGAACTTTTTATAGTTCTTCATTTCTTAAGACCGAAATAAATTCAAATATGTAATGATACTTCAATTTCTTACAAATATCTTTTGAACATTTTGTAATGTAAAATAATTCAGTAACTGATTAAATTGTATCTTTTTTAAGTTATCTAATACAAATTCAAAAAATAGCAACAGATACGTTATAAAGCGTAACTCGCCATTCAAAAGTGGACAGAGTAACTTAAATAGTGCAAGCGTTTCAATTTCAAAAACCGCGCTATTACTATAATTTAAAGCCGAAAACGTATGTGTATCGATGATTTAAGGGGAAGCAGTACAAGAAACGTCCCTTGTTTTATTGGTCTTAGCATTATTGATAATAATTAATTATTCATATATATTTTCAAATTTTCATGAC
>UELX01004304.1:0-18527 GCA_900480035.1 Eupelmus urozonus
CTTAGCGCTAACCTGACTTAGTACTGTCTTTATCGCTAAATCGAGTTAGAACCTTTTTCCTCTCAGCCGACGATATGTACAAGTCTGAAATAGATATGCATAAGTTGCATTATATTTTTTTAATCGACAAAGAATACTTAGATCGGTAAAAATTTAGTATGAAACTTAATATAAAACAAAGAAAAAATTAAAAATATTTTGGCAAAAAATATCAATTTATCAGATTTTAATTTATTTAAGAGTTAAATTGTTATTATTGTAACATTTTAAATATCATACTTCATCATTTAATTATTTTATCCCGATATGACAAAGAAGAGATCGTAAAACGTGGAGCGTTATTTAATAGCCTTGCAAGAGTATAAATCAATATAATAATGTATAAACGTTATAGCTTTGGATAATAATCCAAAGAATTAATAAACTAGTGTACCAGCTTTTGGCAGCATGTTGATAGATAATATCGGCGTAGCTGAATAATCGCGAAGTAACTCGCGCATGATATTGGTGCTGTTGTAATTTCCGTCGTCGCACTGCTCACGAAGATAAACGATTATCTTCGATGTTGATAATGCTCCCGTGGTGTGATGGTAATTTATAGTCGAAGGATATCCCGTGGTCGTAGTCAATATGGCACTGGGTTTCTGACAGTGGCCCAGGCGCCATATGATGCCGGTTACAAAGATGAATAAAGGCCACCACCAACAAAGGTGTGACCAACGCCGGGCCATGGGCCCTGCATGCGACTCTTACTTCCGTTTTTCTCCTACAAAAGTGAGGATGTATGATCTTGTGTAATGTAGTAAAGCATAAATCATCATGATTAGTCATAATTCGATGTGATTTTAAATTCACTGATTATTATTAATTTACATTTTAATTGAGACTTTTAATTATTTTTATTTGTGATAATTCATAATAATAATAAATTACGGCAAGTAAATTTTAGCAAGCTTATACAGTGTAAAAAAATCTTCTATACTTCTACACTTTTCCTTAAAATAATTTACGAATGTTCCTCGTTTAATACAAACAGGAGATATTAATTTTAAAATCAGTTTCCCTACTACTATACCTATAAGAACTGATTATGACGCAATATTACTTCTATATTTTTAGCGTAATATGTATGAGCAGCAGGGTCTATGTCCTCTTTTTTGACAAAGTGACTAATATCGGTGTTTTTTTAGACTCTAAATTGATATAAAAATTACGTACAGATGTCCATGCCAAAAATTCAACAAAGCCCTTTATAGCTTCCGATTTTGCCGCTGATATGCCACAGCTTCAAGCAAAAGGTTAATAATTACTGTTCGGTAATGTTTCTCGACGCAACGTTCAAACTAAGACGTAGAGACGTGGCATATTTTATTTTCTTCCTTATGAGCTATTTAACTACGTTATTAAACTGCCATAAACCTACAGGCCCTGTATGCAGTAACGTCAGAAAGCTAAGAGTTCCACATCACACCGAATCGGACTCTAATTCATTTAAAATATAAAGGCTGCAGAAATATGGATCTCCTACATGTCATTTATGAACTTCTATATTTAGCTTTAAATGTGTAGTGGAGCGTTACCTGTTAGAACTAGACTAAACTAACGACTTACTATCATCATTTTTTTCATCAGTTTATGTTTTTAATTTATACCTTTAATTTTTAGATGTGACCGCATCCTAATTTATTCCTCTGTTTATCGTGTCGATTTCAATGTTATTCTTCTTTCCGAATTTATTGTTATTAGTATTTTTTATTTAGATTAGCAAACTATAATCAGCGAATTTTTCAAGCAAAATAATTAAAATCTAATTATGTGATTTATATTGCTACTTCGATAGTTTAAAAAATATACCTTGACACAATACTTGATAGAAGAAACTTAACGGACCGTATCCTAGTATTTTTAAGTGTTAGCTAGCATCTTTCTTACTCTCTACGCCACTGTGTTAGCTCAGCCAGTTGCCAAGAAATAGTCATCTTCGTCTGGAAAAAATGTATATAAGCTTATGTTAATCAGGCCTTCTTAATAAGTATGAAGTATTGGAAGAATTTATTATGTTTATCAAAAAATTAAATAAATAATGTTAAAGAAGAATTCTAATGATATAAATAAAATAAAAAACGTGAATGAATAATTTTCTTAGGTCTGTCTTGAAGAATAAAAAGTAATTTAAACAAATTTTACTTTTCACAAATTAATAATTTTTATAAAGATATAGATATACTGTATATCATGACCGAAGTAGTGATGGCATACAACATTATACAGCTTCTACATATTTGGAAGTGGATTAATTTTTTATATTCTACATGACGGGTTCAATACAATTTTTCATGCAAGTTTTCTATTACTCCTTAATTAAAGCATATAAATTATATAATATATAATTGAGTACTTTGTGATAAATCAACATAAATATTCATCATAAGGTACTAAAGAATGTAAATTATAAAAAAAAAACGTTTAACATTGATTTTGAATAAACTCTATTTGAGCCTTCAAGTGAGACTGAACTGTTATTTTTTATTAGAAGTACTGCACATTGATTAAATTTTTATAACAAGTATTGTTTCTATCGCCATTTTTCATAATCCTTATATTAACGAATAAAAATAATAAACTATACTTTTTATAGTTCCATTTATTTTTAACTGAAAATTTTATTCTGTTTAAAATTTATATTCTTTTTAGAGCTTTACAATAGTTTCATAGGTTTACTGCGAAAGATATTTATTATATTCCATTTGAAATTCACTTTTTTTTTTAAATTTATGTAGAGACCAATGTTAATAACTACGTTTTGTGATTCAAAAATTTATTTTAAACTACTATTACGTAATTTTATAAACTTCTATACTTAAAACTTTAAATGAGGTTTGATACATAATCAGAAAATACATAGTATAGCTTTCAAATTGTGTTATATAATAGTTGTATGTACAAAAATATGCTCCCAAAGTTTTAGGATCTTTACAGACTTTATTTGTATAAAAATAGGATTTAATTCAAATTCAACATCAGAAAGTCGAAATTTAAATGAAAAATTAGGTAAAACTGGCATTTTGCTAGTATTGTCGTACACTTGAATATATAAGACAAAAATAAAAAATAAATTAAACAAATGTTAATTAATTTATAAATTATATTCTATTTATGAAGTTAGATGTTGTAATAGTTTATTTTTAATATAAATTATATCAAACTGTAATAAGAATTATGAGGGAATTGGTAAAGCTCTGATGACTATGTATATTATTATATGTATATGTATATTACTTAACGTTACTAGCTCTTTTGCATTAGTGATATGTACAAGTAATGCAAAATAAAAGCAACCGAATCGGGATTCGATCCAGGGGTTCAAAAAAATCTTAGATATTTTCAAATTTTTGTATATCTATACATATCGCGATAATCTACATTTCTACTGAGTCATCAAACAGATATAAGTAGTAATAATAATAAAAATTAAAGTTTACATCGTGTTGATACAAAATATTTTTATCATTAAATAAAATTTAAAAAATCTAAAATTAATTGCTTATAATTTAATACTGATTGAACAAATAAAGTTGACTAAAAAGTGTAGTTTGATTTATAAGTATTGCATTACAAAAATATGATGTTATTTTTTATGAAATTTCTCAAATTTGATAAAACATTTGGTTAAATAAGTAAGAAATAAATATTTTAACTTGGAAACAATTTAGAAATAATAGAAACGACTAAAAAGGAAAAAAATATTATTTTAGGTGGCTACAAAAGATTTGTTATTTTAAGTTGAAGAATAGATACCAGAAGGTGGCATTTTTGTTTCGTTTTACTACCGGAAGTTTTTCTTGAAGCCCGCTTAAATACCAAATCTCCTTTTGAAAAAAAAGTTTAGATTTATGTTTTTTCATTCAACCTACATTTGTTTATTCAAACACTTTCCAATAACAGAACTTAAGTCCATTTTTGATTAACAACTTTCAGAAAATCAGAAAGCTACTAAAAAAAGAGTATCGAAACCGAATAAAAATGAATTTCAAAACGGTGTTAATCCGGTTTTGTGCTCCAAAATAATAGAAGTTAATTAACTCGAAAAGTAATAATTTTTAATGTTTTTAACAATTTTTAAATCGCTTTTAAAATATTCATTGTTTTAGCAGATTAAAGTACTCTTTAAATTATTGTCTATATGAAAAGTTCGTATTCTGCACTCTCGGTAGAAAACGCGTGCACTAAAACAAGCTTTCCATACTTCATCGCAAAAAATTTTCTACGATACATGAGCGATTAAGTGATTTTAACTTTCTGTGAACTTTCCACCCTTGCTTCGCTCGGGCGTAAACGTACACGTGAGGTCAAAATCACTTTACCGCACTTGTATAGTAAATATATCCATAACTTTTTGCAATACAAAATTGCACACTCAAATATCGAATCACAACGGCATTAAAATTGACATAAGCAATTTTCTCAGTGTAATCACTTGAGCTCATAAAAAAATATATTTTTATATACACTGTCATGAATATAAAGATAGTATATTAATAAACATTAATGCTGGAAGTAATAAGCTATTTTATGCTTTATTTAATGAGCATATTATTTTTAATATCGTTCTCTTCCTACTGTGGCAAAATAATACCAACAAAAGTGTGTGCTCAGTCAGAAAGTAAAAATTATATATATCACATGTGCTGATAATTTATCTCTTTTTGCGGAAAGAATCTTATTAGAATATTATAACAATTTTGTGTAATTTCGTATCTACTATTACGAATCACGAAATTTGTATAAGTAAACCAGGATAAATTTAAGTAGACCTATGAATATATATTAATATTTCTATACAATATTTCTGTACGCCTTTCTTTATTTGTACGCGCAAATTCGAATAATGCATAACAGATCGTACTTTGATTTAACTCTCCAAAAAAAAATGCGACGGACGAGTTTTTTCATTTTTCCACTTTATAAATACGGACTTTAAACATATTCTTTTCACATTCATTATTATTTAAAATTACTGAAAATTTCAATGATCCGTGCACTTTTAATTACTAAAATATTATCGGTTACACTGGTACCAAAAAAGATATCATCAACTAATCCATTAGCGAGTACGTGAAAACAAAATCTCGGCACGATCCACAAGATACGCATGTTATCATGTACCAGCAGCATTATAGAATACGTATTTTCACTCTCCGGTTATTTCTCCCTTCCGCTATCTATCTCCCTCTCTCTCTCTCTCTCTCTCGCTCTCTATAGCTCCAAACCCTCTCTCGCTTTTTCCCTCTCTCCCTCCCTCTGTGTTTCTCTTTCAATCTCCCCCCAACTTTCGACGCGCGCACACCACTAGTTACTCCCGGGAGCAAAGTAGCAATCGATCGCGTGTCTATTCTCCAAACACCGATTACTTGATTAATTAGTTTCTTTACTTGCTTTTTGACAATGCTAACAACAGCCGACGTTGTTTTACGACATGACGATTGCTTTGCCCCGAAAGCTTCTTTTGTTTCCTTTTTTTCTGTCTCTGTTCTGTGTAAATATAGCGGGAGCTTGAAATACGTATCTGCGGTTAAGATGCTCGTGAGATAACCTGTCATGAGCATTGATGTCGTAATTATACTCTGGATTATTTTGAATAATTTTAGTATGGATGGCTTTATGTATTCTTCGAGCGTATGACATCAATAGTAAACGAAAATAACAGCGGAAATTGAGTTCGTTTAAATTCATTTAAAAAACTTCTACCTGCGCGAAGGTAAAACAAACTTTATGAATGTTATTTTTTTCTTATTTTCCTTAACATTGTTCAATATTTGTACTTACTTTTAATCAGAATTTTTAATAAATATTCTCATATTGCGAGTGAAAATAAATATTCAAATTCATTTCTTTTTTTAAATTAAAGCTCGGTTTGTTGCGATACAAAGTTAAAAATAAAATATACTGCATCCTGTAAAAATGTTTTGCTGTTTAATGAAATATTTCTCACAGGGGCAGCTTTTTCATGAATCCGAATATTTTTAGAAGAAAAATTTTTTATACGCTTTTTAAAATTAAAATTGGGCTACGTTTAAAATTTTTAGAAAATGTGTTTTGTACGCACATACATTCGGGAGAGTCTATATAGCGCAATTATATTTGAAAGCGATTTTAGCGTTTCAGTATTTAATATTTCGCATTTTTGTGTCAAGTATAGACAGTTTAGTTCTACCGTAATGCATTTTGAAGCTTTAAATCATCTCCGCTTTCGTACTGATGATTCTAGATTAGGTATCGTGGTTATGATATTTAATCGTAATTTTTTTTTTAATATCTTAAAACATAATAATAAAAATAAGTTAAGTACTTTATTATATGAATAAGAAGGATACTAAATGCAATATCTTTAAATACCAATGGAATACTAACTATTTCAATTTATGTAATTAAATGAAATACTAAATTTTTTTAATTAAAATAGAATAAAAACACCTATTTATTAACATACTTTTATAATACAAAAATATATTATATACATACCATAATATATATACCTATAATATAATACTATAAACATAATCTCTTAAAATATTACAAAGTATTCTTTGTAGAGATTGTACTTATGGGGTAATTAGTTTAAAAGGACCGAAAAGTCTGATAAAACTCGATGATCCGTGCTTTTAATACTCTCGATATGTATCGGTTTTTATACGTCCTATTTAATTTATATCTTTTGTGTCAGCTTTCTACTCTCCAAAGGATTATAAGTTTTATAGATACTTAAAATTACAGATTTTTAATGATTGTGATTTGATTAATTAAAAGAAAATTAATCGTGCGAGAATATAATTTTTTATCCCTATATTTTTATTATTAATATCTCACTGTTTATTTATTAAACATGTAACTCTTTTTTATATTTTTATAAAATTTCAGAATTATATATAAATTTTTAAGATTTCGGTTTCGTAATAAAAATGTTTAAAACTCGGTTATTATACAATTTATTCGTTTGCATCTCTATTATTGTTTTACATTGATACAATAAAATTTACAAAACTTGAAAGATTAATTGTACGTTTCAATTAAATAATAAAAATGACTGCATAAAGAGTTACATAATTAAAAAATGATAAATTTATATCTCGCGAAGGACAACAATAACGTATTGAAGCAGCTCTGCAAAACAATTAGACTTGTTTTATTGTGCTCAAAGTGAATCGATTTTTTCTTTATGCATTGTCTACTTGTTTAATAATGCTTTTGTTATCAGTAGACAAATGAAGTAGTATTATTTATAATATATAATGCTGCGAATATAATAGTGATTGAATCTAAATATGCTAAAATTAGTGGAAAAATAGATATCTTCTTTAACTGTCGTTTACTGCAGTGTAAATGACATTTTTTAAAGTCATGAATTTAAAGCTTAAATTACTTGTAAATATATATTATTTTTATAAAAGTTATATTTCAATGCACATTAAAGTTATTGCTTTCGGTAATAAAAAACTTTTATGTCGTTTTTATGGCGATTATGAAACTAAATGAATCGAAAACAATCTCGCTAATATATTTTCACAAGCTTCATACATAAAATCAAGTCATGCGTATACTACTTATACACTATGTCTACGCTTAAATAAAGTACAGCCTATATTTGTGAGTACAGATAAATTTGCATCATCAGTAGCATGTAACATAGATAGATGATTAAAGTGCACTTTTCTCCAAATACATTTATACATCACAAGATTTTTGTATATTAAATTAGTTTTAATTAGACGTGCTAAGTTTTAATATGAAATTTTGAAACGTAATCTGTTTTAGTAGAATTTTTGCTAGGATAATTTACATGCGTATAACAATTTCTGTTAGATTCTTACACTGTAAAAGACGTGAGTTATGAATATATCAGAAGTAATATTATCGATTTACATGTCAAATATAAGATAAATCATAAAAATCTCAAAATAATATCAGTAAAAAACATCAAATATTAAAAAGATGCTTTTCGTTTTCGTATGTGCTTCTACATTCTTTAATCTATTAAAGTAATTTCGATTCAACACAAGCTCATATTTTTTAAAAAGAAAATTAGTTCAAGATCAATTGTTATAATTTGAGAACAATTTGTTATTTTCCAGAAATCATTTTTTCACATTTTTTACGTTGTGCATACTGTAATTAAACTTCTTATCGTTAAAGAGTTTTAAAATATCTACTTTTCGGAGTTAGAAGTTTTTGGATTAACTGAAGCCGTTCTTTTCTCATAATTAAAAACTTTTCATTCAACACTTTTATTTTAAAAAAAATTTATGAGTTTCTGGAAAAATATAATGATAATTATTGTTACAAAATATTATAAGTTCAATAGTTAGCTTTTTTTTTTATCTTTCTCTAGCATTAAGTATAAGTATAAGTATAAGTATACATTAAGTAGCATAAAGATTTAAAAAAATGATGGATTATGATTTAAAACGTAGTTTAAATTCGAAAAAATAAGTGTTAACGAATTGGCAATAGTATTAATAAAATTTTGAAAAATAACAATCATTTTTTCCGAAGTTACAATATGTGCAAAAATGTACAAACATAGAATTTGCACTGTATAACAATTATACGTATTGTACAAAATATATATGCAATAAAAATTTTCTAAAAATAGGAAAAACTTTTTTGCGATCGTTACAAACAATTATAGAAGAGCATTTCTAAAATGTTTTGAAATATTTTAAAAATATAGCAAATATTTCAAATCCTGCATTCAAGTTATACTTCAAAATATATTTTTCTTACTTATAACAGATTTCTAGCGTCATTGTTCTAAAAGATCAATTTCTACTAGAAATGTTTAAGTTATCCAATCTGTCTGGAAGCGATTACTAACCCTTTTTCTACTCCTCTTTATTACTTTTATGAATTATATATATATTCACCAGTATTTATCTGCGTCTATATATTTGATTATCTATATCTCGAACAAATATTCTTTTTCTTGTATAATCTGTAGGTACACTATATCACCTTGTCAGATCAATTCAATAATTCAACAAGAGGGTGCTATTAACTTTGTGTACTCATGTCTATCCTTGCATTTACGTACACGTCATCCGATATATTTACTTTGGAACGTTGTTCTTGTAAATAAAGTGTTTTGTTTTACCAAACTCCCATGTAACTTAATCTAGCTTAGTTTCACCCAAAAGTATTATCAAAGTAAACTATTTAAGGAAAACTGGGGTTAGTCGGCTTCAGAGGTAGATAAACTCAACTCTTATAACTTGACTAACTTTTGCATTTGAATAATACTTTCTTCAGCTTAAGTATGATATAAGCCTCTTGTCACGCTTAAAAGTAGCGTAGAAAATCGCATATTTCGAGCGTGGCTAAGCAACTGGATAAAGATACTCATTTTTTCCAGTCTACGCTATTTTTCTCACAACCCCGGCTCATACTGATAACATTTTACCCTTGGTACGCGTAGCTCATTTTTTATTCTTATAGCACTATGTACTATTAGACTTGACTAATTTTTGAGTCATTTTTACTATGAGACTGCTGTACCATTAGATTACAACAGTACATCCCTTTTACACTTTGGATCTTACAGTTTTAGAAAAAATGTATATGTTAAAGAATATATTTACTCTCGAAATTGAGTTATCAATTTTTTAAAAATTTGAAACATTAATAAAAAATTTTATTAATTAATTTTAAAGTTTATTTTCGCTAAGATGAAGAATAAGTTTGTTCAAGTAAGCTATTTACTAAATTTTACGATCGAAAACTGAGAAATTGAATTACTTATTACATTGGACATTTTTACTCTGTGTTGTTAGTTATATCTAAAAAATAAATAAGAGTATGATTAATAACGAACATACTTTACATTAACTCGAAGTTTATTTATACAGCTGCAGCATCGATCCTTGCGAATCGATTTTATTATATTCAAGATGATATAAATAGGCCCGCGCACACACGCTTTCTTTGAAGCAAAAAAGGGGCATACTTTTTTAAGCGCGTACATGTATTTTCTCCTCTTTGCGGAAAGTTTTGCGACGCAAAATTACAATGCGAGTTTGGAAATATTATGGTATTCGCAGAAACGTGGCCGACAAGAGACACCGAAGAGCTTTTACTGTTTCTAAATTGTGTATTTTCAATATTTTCCTTTGGCTTTGCGCACGTGTGCATACCTGTTTTTCTTTCAATTTATTTGTCCTGGAATGTCTTTGGGATATTTTCTTTATTCCTTTTTGTTGTATTTTAAATATTTCTGCCTTTACTATTATAATGCTATCATTATCTTTGTTTTTGTATCTTCTTTTACAACTTCCATCGCTATTTCCGTATTTTTATCATCCTATTTGGCTTTCTGTCTGATTGATCTTTTGCCTTTGGTAACTTTTTGCTGGCAATTATTTGGAATTTAAATGTTCAATGTGTCCTCTGGCAAATCAATGACATTTTCAGTTGCATTTAAATATTTTAAAACGAGAAACTGCAACTGCGAATACGCGAATATACGAATTTTCTCTTTCACAAATCTAACATCGTAAATTTTTGTGAAAGTGTAATATAATTAAAATCAGTTATCAAAAAAGAGCTTTCATTTTTATCACTTTAAATCAATTTCAGTAAAGTTTATATTAAATAATTAATTTTTAAAAGGTATTTTAATTAAAAAACAATAAATCCACTACTGATCCACACCCCCAAGCTTTTAGAATTACTATTCTTCAACAAAAGAAAAGATGTGTCTTGCAGATTAAGGCCAGTATTTAATCTGTAGGAATACCTACCATGTTCGTATTTTCAGTATCTATACAAGTTTACATCTGGATAGAAATATTTATTAATATTTTAGATTAAGCTTGAGTAACATTTTAATAAAAAAAAAACTAATTTCCAATAATAAATAACCACATATGTACGAGTCTATCCCAGTTTTATCAGATAACATGTATAATTATAGAAAAATTATTTTTTCCGACTATATAAACCACTTTATTCCTTCCGATGAGTTTTGAAAGTGCGCTTGCCTTTCCATGATGAAAAGTTCATCAATGCGAACAAAGTTAAACGCGGTGCAAATTTTGAACGACCGCGAAATTCAATTTACCTTCCTAAATTGGAGATTTAGCTTAGAAAAAATGCGAAATTGAGGTCTCGTCAAGCTCGATACGTCAACCCCGGTCAAATCCTGCAGAGCGAGTGATGTGAGAAGTAGGCTATTTTTACAAACTACTTATAGTAAAAAATTAGTATTTTTAACACTTTAATATTTACGATCATTAAAAGTAGATTTAACTTAATTTGTTCCATTATGTTTATATGATTAAAGTGATTTTTTCCTGATTTTTCAAACAATTATAATTTGATGTAAAGTATTAAGTTTACAATTGCGTGTGTAAAATTTATTGGGTAATAGAGGACTTTATTAGATACCTAACGGGCAAAATTTAGTTGTAATGGAATTATTTGCAAAATCGATATGTTACTCAACCTAAAAAGCGTTACAAATTTGTAAAATGAAATTTACATTTCGAAATAAATTGCTGTTCCTAGTTTTTTAGTTTAGACATAAAAATATTTATGATACCTACGATTTGATATCTGTCTTAGATTTGATATAAAACAGCTAAGACTTTTGAATTAACATTACTTTATATGTAGTAAAAATAATTATAATAATTTTCTATAAATCGTTGTTTACTAGGGATGCGACGAGCGCCGCTACTTGCGTTCACGACCCTCCTCTAACTGGTCATTGAAAGACGACGCCGAGTCCATTCCAGCGACGAATCCAACTCCAAATTCACTACTTGCAATACTAATCGCTTCCTTTATAGTCTCAGCTATCAGGATCGAATTTGAGAAAAGCTTTATTCGACTAATTCTATTAAAATGACTGTTACTACTGTTACGGCTGTTACCACTGAAAAGTCTTTTACTACTGAAATGTCTATTGGTACTAAGACGGCTATTACTACTGGAGTGGCGATAACTACTGCGACTACGAGCTAAGCGGCAAATGTGTGCGACTGACGTTTCCATCATCTCTGACTCAAGCTGGTTTAAAGAAATTGAAGCTCTTGGCGGAGGATCTACCGCTTTTTCAGCGACGGTCAAGTGATTGAATTTAATAGTTTTTTTTTTATGAAAAAAATTAATTATTTGGTCGATTTTGTTATGTCAGATAATTTTTAGTTTCTATAATTATTTTGACGCTAGTAGTAGTTTTAGATATTTGTATAGCCGATAATTTCAAAATTTTATAAATATTCACATATTTATGAAATTTTACGAATTTATATTTGATAAATCAAGAATAAAATTAATAAGAAGAGGAGAAATTAAAAAAGGGCATGGCTTTACTCGATTAAGAATTGACCGTGGAACGTTTCATTTCAACATTCAACCGACGGATGCTCTACCCACTAAATTACAAATGCCTTTGTAAATTTTTATTCGAATCGTCCTTATATTATCAACGTGAAAACGCGCGGTTTTAAACAACTTGCTTACTATGCATAATAGAAGTAGAGAGGGATGATAGGGATGCTTAATCTAAAAATATATACATGCCACGATCGGTTTTACACTTCTTATTATTAAATAAATCAGGATGGATATTATTTTGATACTGTAATGTAATCATGAATGTTTTTAATGTTTAATGTAAATTTTAATAAACATCATTATTTTTAGTTGACTTTATCGTTATTTAAAAAACAAAATTTAAAAAGTATTAAAAAAATTATTTTTTAATTAAAAAATCAATATTATTTGTGTTTTATGTTTTTACGTAAACATAGAAACATATGTTATCAATAATTTTCAATAAAAGTAGCAATCAATTTTTACGTTACTTATAAATTATTTACTGTAATGAAAATCGTTTTTATAAAAGTTTATAAAAACTACAAAAATTAAAATGTTTTATAAATAACTATTTAATAAATAAAAATATTAGTTATTTTCAGTATAATAAAAAATACATCTTCAGATTTACGAAGATAAAATTAAATTAAATCAAATAAAATTTCCTATACATTGATTTTTTTATAACGTATCAATTATGGAAATTTGGTTTTTACTCAATTTGGGGTGATGCTTTACAGATTCAAACGAAATTCCAATTTTACGAGTCTAAATCTGTATTCAGAGGTTTTTCGAAGGGTAAAATTCAAACACCGAATATACGTCTATAGCGATACCAACATTGCGATTACTCATATCATAAATTTTATAGTTTTAAGCATTTTAAATTAAAAAGTATTATTTTTAGTCGAGTCCCGTAGTTATTTGCATACTTTAAAAGTTTTTTATAAATACCTTAAATACAGATGAGCTTAATATTAAATTAATGAAAAAAGAGGATGCAAAGTAAATAAATATAAAGTGAGACATCGAGTCAAGTTACGCGTTTAAGGTCTCCGCTGCTATCTTAATATCGCATGATTAATCGCGTCAGAATCAGATGATTAATCGCGTTATTAGTCACGTGACTTTCTACACGATTAAGTAAGTAGAAAGTAAATTTAGTAAGCAATAATCGTTACTCGATATTAGGGGAGACGAATGCTTGTGCATTACCATTATTTAATTGTTCTAATAGAAGGTACGTAATTTTAAAATATATTTATGTTTTGAAGATCACAGTGAATTTTAGATTAACATTTTAAAAATAAGTAAAATCATTTTAATTTTACATTTTAAAGAGACATATCATACTGTAATTTAAATTGTCAAACTGTGTACGATGCTGTAAATCTAAACACTTTTCGCGGACGATTCAAACTTTGCGCTCTTTATTCTCATATTCTAGCTCGCTTAGGATTTAAGCAGAAAAGTATAAATTTATAAAACTACTAAAAATACACTGACACTTAACTCTCTGAACTCAATTAATTATTTTAATGAAGTTATAGAGTACTTAAAAGAATTGAGATGTAGGTATATATTATTATAAAATGTTATATATATACTATAGAGTAGAATAGTACAATTTATTTACTACAGTTAAACATAACAAAATTTCGTTACATATAAGGTTTTACAATTCAGTCCAAAAGTGTAAGAAAGTCTATTGTCCAAATTCTAAATCATTATTTATGAGAATGAAAATATTTTTTATTTATTCTATTTCAAAAATGTTTTCTAAATTTCTATGTATGGAAATCCTTAATTAAAATATTTCATTAGTTTCTTTTTACAGCAGGTTATAATTTACCTTGGAAACTGATATAGATATATAAAATGCAAAAACATATGATGCTGGTTTAATTAATGTATAAAATTATTTCCTTTCATAATAATTTATCCTACAGTATAATCCCATGAATTAAAGCCCTCTAATTATTTAAAATAATAAAACGTATTTATCTGGTTTTCGTGAAATAATTTGTACACATTAAATTAAATGTAACATTAAAACTTTATTAAATTTTAAAGTCATACGAATCTACAATATCGAAGAAATATTTAAAAGTAAAAATAATATTCTCATGCAATGAATTCTAACAAATATCATAAAAGGGTAAAAATAAACGTACACCAAAGAACCTCTACTTTATAAAGAAAAAATATTTAATAAATACACTTAGGCTACATATATAAATTTGTAGATGATTTATGAATAATTTTGCTTAAAAGAAATAAACAATTTTTTACATTTGAATAATGAAAAAATTATATAAAAAAGACAATATTCGTGTAAAAATAGACAACAACAAAACGAAAAAACACTTATAATCGTCGAGAACGAAAAATGATGAAAAACAGTGATTCTTTAAATACGAAAGAGAACATCATTCTTATTTCTACTTTTTCTCCGTCTACAAGCATAATCCCAAGGTCATCCTCTTTTCCTTCTTCCAAAATGATTCAACAGTATATATATACATATACCAACCAATCTGCCCTAGCCGCACTCGATATCACTGCTCCGAGTGGGGGGGTATCCAAAAAATCAACAGCCTCTATCGAGCCCGGGACACGGCAACATTTCGAAAATCCCCACAAGCCCCATCCTGGCCACTCAGCACTGCCAAAGCCACCATTTGATTCACGGATAACTACGCAAGCACACGAGGCTACCAGTCCCTTGGATTACTCCACTAGCTATCTTCCAAAATCCTATTTCCAAGACAGTTCTCCCAGCATCCCAGACCTACCCGACGATCTCAATATTAATCCCAATACCACCGAATCCAATAATTTCTCAAACGAAAGCAAAAAAACGAGAGCTCGATTCGAAAGTGTGAATTTAAAGATTTTGGCGCGCAGTGAAAAAGCTCGGCTGTCTCTGCTACGTATATATAACCCGTGCAGCGAGAGGCAATATCGGAGTTGGAGCAGCGCGCGCGCGTCTCGCTCGGGCTTCCGTATCGAACTGAGAAGCGGCCGGACAGAGCGGAAGCTTTAGCTGGCGCGCTTTGGAAGGGAGAGAGCGAGAGGGTGGAAAAGTTGCTGCCTGCTGGTGCCTGTGGCCACCGGCGCTCTCCCGGGAGACTCGCAGTCATACAGTCCTTCTCTCTCTCTCTCTCTCTCTCTCACTCGATGCGCGAGCTTTCACTGCGCACGCTTTTCAGAAGATTAATGAGCGCGCTGCCTTTTAGTTCAAAGCCAGCTCCGCTTATGGGCAAAGATTTATTAAAATAGAAAAAAATTTATGTGTAAATCGGCTGGTTGCGGAAATTGAAAAAAAAAGTGACAAAAAAAGAAGAGAGGAGATTCATGAGGTAGTCTGGGAGTGTGGAGATGCAGGTTCGAATGATTTTCTGCTGGCGGATGAAGGTTTCTGAATTTATGAATGAGTAACGATTGAAATGTAGTTCACGGGCGGACGCGCTGTATTGAGAATTGAGAGCGACTAATAACGACTAATAGTGACTAATGCTTGGGTTTTAGACCCAGTTTGGCTGGGGATGTATTTGGTATTCGGTGATTTTTATTTGGTTTTGAATATAGCAGAACGCGTAAGTTGAGCAAGAATTCATAAAGCATGCGAATTTGTAAGCGCAACGTGAGTTATAATGGTTTAATAGGTCAGTAATTATTTTAGTTAATTTAAGTTTGAGGAACTGTAGTAGTTTTTATTTGAAACTTGCAATTTATTACGGGAAATTCAGGGTACGTTATGCAAAGAGGCAAAAAATCGACTTTTTCCCTTGTTAAAAGTAGCACTGAATTTCTGACTTAATATAGGAAGATGAAAAACTGAAAAGTTAATTTTGCAGGAGCGATGAAATTTTTTGGATAAAATGTGCATTATGCACGTTTTTCAAGCCAGCAAAAAATATTGTTATGCTGAAAGTTTTACGGTTTGCTAGAACCTTTTATACAATCGGACGTTTTTCATTTAGTTACTTAAAATTAGTTAACAATTATTAAATTACGCTTGCCTCAGATTTTTTGTTATGTACTAATATTCGATTTTTGCATGCGTTTATTTTAAGCTGCGTTTAATATGCAATACAAATTATGAATGAACTCTGTACATGAAAAGTAAAACAAACAAAATATTTATATGAATCAAGTAGAATCTGCATAAATATTTATAAAAAACAAAAAAAAATATAAAAATTTGTAATGAATAATGCAAAACTAAGAATAATGTCTGGTAATGTAAAGCTATATAATCATGGTAATGTTAAAATTTGAAAATTTTATAAAAAAAAGCTTCTTAAAAAACTCGCGAAATATTAAAACATTTTTCATGCAGATATTCGTTGTTTTTCAATGTTACTTATAGTTTTTCGTAGTTATTCCTTTACTTAATGTAATTTTCGATAGTTGTTATATAGAACAAAAATGAAAATATAGCTGAAAAAAATATGTTGGCGTGGAGGAAGGCCGATATATAATCTTGAGATTAATTAAAAGAGTTTACTCACTTATGAGTTTAACCACTTGTGAGCTCATACTTCTCCACCTAGTGGCTGAAAGGATAATCACCTTGAAGTAACCAACTCATGTATTACTCTCTAATGCGCCATAATTTATAAATACTCTTAAAAGTAAATTTAATACTATGAAAAATAGTATGAACGCTTGTGATTAAATATCATTTAAAGTTATAATAAATTATTCATTGTAGTATACAGAATAAATACAAATATATAAATATATTATTAATTTATTCTTTCATATACTTTAAACAGTTAATTGAATTTTTATTTATTTATTTATTTTTTTTTTTCAATAAAGAATTAACTTTATTTTTGAAATAATTATTTGTCATACATGTATAAATTTCCGTATTTATGTGTTCGCGTACACACACACGCATACACGCACACATACACATACACACACACGCACAATTAAAGGATTACTTTATAGCCAAATAATAAAAACTTTGTTTAAAAAAAATGAAATATGCTACTATATGTTATAAAAAATTTAAAAAAAGTTTTTACATGTATTTCAAAAAATTCAAGTTTCTTTAAGATATTCGAGTCATAAGATCTGAAATTTCTAGACTATTCCAACCATCTGGAACTAAATAGAAAATTTATTTAATAAACACACTTGCGTGTATGAATTGTTTCAAAAGATGGCAACAACAGGAAAACATTTATATCACTCTAATCTGAAAATCACGACATCGTCATGATTTATTAGCTCTCGTGGTATAAAATATAGTTCGATACTTGTGTACAAGTTAATTATTTACCTCGTGAGACTTTTCTCCCTCACGTCTCTTGGGCGAAAAACGTTTCACGAAGTAAATAATTAACTTTCACACCCTTGTCGAAATACCATTATAGCACTTCTTTTTCAATAAATATTTAAAATTGTTAATATTAAAAAGGTATATTAACATAGTTCTATGAAGAATAAATAAGTTAAAGCAAATAATCGATTAACCATGCTTATAATATATGCTATAAAAACATATGCAGTTGATTTTGAATGATTTCAATGTACTCGTAATGAATATACAATTTGTATGAAACAATAGAGCGGAGAATGGTTTTTTAATATAAGCTCGCGGAAAAATAGTAATCTTAACTAGAAACTTACTCCTCCGGAACTTTTACTCATTTAATAATGATGGTACTACTTTTAACAAAAATTAAGATTACATTTAAAAAGTATGTTAAAATACTTGTAATTTACGGTTTGCATAAATCATTGTCATGCGTGATCTTGTTTCACCAATTCTTATATAATATCTTTGTTTATTAACATTTATTTTATATACTAATTTTTTCAAGAAACCTACGTTTGTTTCTGTAAGACTAATCCATAAACTCCCAAAACACTCCAATGATTGTATTATCATCTCTTATATTATTAGGCACGACCTATAAGGGAGTGACTTATTTAAGATAAAAACGTTTTGCCACTTCATTGATAATTACTACAGTTCCCTTTAGATTCAAACGAATTAATTATAGGATCACCTGTGACCCTAATTTCAATTCTTTTTCATAGGTAGTTCATACCATAAAAATAAATGTGATTTTGTGTATATTTTATTAAAAAATATTGCTAAAAGATTTTTATGAGTTTTAAAACGAAATAAA
>UELX01004305.1:0-18525 GCA_900480035.1 Eupelmus urozonus
ATATAAAGACTTTCCATTGAGAACCAAATTAAAAAAATACTTGAACCATCACTTTTATAAACAATATTTTAATTTTTCCGGTTTGAAAAAGATGCTGCTATTTAATTAGCGTTTGGTATGTTTTTAATCTTAAATAACCATTAATAAATATTGTTCTCATTTTTTCCTTCCGATATAAAAACAATTCTCGCGAAGTAGAAATAGTCTAATTAGTTTGTTTCAAAAACATGTTTTTACAGCAAATATATCTTTTTATAACTTATACGTGCGTTTCTCTGAAGCAGTATCATTTCGAAGTATAAAAAATCTTTAATTAAAAAATTTTTCAAAAATAAAAGTATTTGTATTTACTAAAACGTCTATCCTTTTTGAGGTGAGAACATAGTTCCCGAATTATCACTTTACACCTCCCACTTGACATTTTTTAAATCCATCGCACATCCATTCCATCAACTCCAAATCTTTTTAATCCCCGCTCTCTCCAACACATCCACCATTCCAAAACTCCCTCTGAAAAGCCACCCCCTTCCAAAATTCACCGAGCCCTCCATCCGCCCTCTCGATCGATTAATCAATCTTTTCCTTACCTCTCAGCGGCAAATCCGAGTATAAGGCTTCCAGGAGCGCTTGCTGCACTTGCGTATAACAAGCCTCGTCCCGGAGCGCGAGCCTCGGACTCCGGAATGCGTTTGATTAAAGCTCCGCGAGTCGAGTGCCTTATAACCATCGATAGTTGGGAAACTCGACTGATGCGCCTCGGCCAAGGAGAGAGACAGAGAGAGAGAGGAGAGCGAGCGCTGCAGCGAAGGCCAAGGGGAGGATGAGCTCGAAATATCTTGCCCTGGCAACGTTTAAGCCAAGCGCGCAGGCTAGTCGTTATCAAATTCCTCGCGATGTCCTTTCATTCCGAGGACGGCGAGCGGCTGGTTCTTGTAAAGATGACGGCCACTTCCGCTTCCGGGGTACGGTTTTATTTATTTATTTCTGTTTCAAGTGTGCATTGATTGGGGGAGGAGGTTTCGTTTCTTCCGGCATCGGTCTGTCATTAGTCATGGGTCGATATAACCACGAATTGAAAAGGGCGTCGGAATATCGGCCACTTGAATATGTTAATTAAACTACGTAATCACGAGATGAACCAATTTATTATCCTCTTTTTTCCTGGTACTGCATAATTCCAGAAAAATATGAAATCCTCGGAAAATGGCCAAAATCAGAAACGAAAAGTTTTTCAAAATTAAAAATACCTCAAACAACATTATCCTGCGCAAACTCAATTAGCTAGCAATCCCCAATTAAAAAATGACCAGCCCCAACAAATTACAACTCCCCAGCCGCCCCATAACCCAGCGTTATCATCCGAACAGCCTCTCCTAAAAAAAATCAGCCCGCAACGCCGGGAAACCGGCCTGCACCCCAGCAAACTTCACTATAAAGGCTTTTCCGCTCTCCGATCGTTACTATGCGCGCTGGCGCGCTGATCATATAATAACACAAGAGCAGCCCTCCGCGCTCTTTCCCATTCCGCTCGCGCGGACCGCCCATACAAATGATATGCGCGCGATCGGGCGGCCCTCTAATTCTTGTAAAATATCCCGATAGTTGAAGAGCAGGGCTCGGTCCGTGCATTTTTCGCATATTACACGAGGAGCCAGAGCGCGCAGAGTCGTTCATTATCGGCAAGCCGCGGAGCGAGAAAGTAGAGCCGAGAGCGCGCGCGTGGCCTCGTTGGAATGCATTACGAAATTATGAATTTTAGCCCGGCCAACTATACGACGGAGTATGCAAATGCGCGCAAATGAGAGAGAGGAGCGAGCGCGCCGATCATAGCGACTGTAATTATTCTTCATTGGCGCGCTAACTGCAGCCCGAGCGCTGGATCCGGCCAATTTGCGCGCTAGAATTTAATTTATATGCGAGCGCGAAGCTGGCTGGCTGAGCATCCCGGAGGGACCGGCGCGCTGCGGTCTATGCCTGCGGCTGAATGGACGCAATGCGTGGACTTCTTATTGTTGAAGATGAGGTGGGGAGGGGTTGCTGTTTACGTGGAAATTTCGTCAATTGTTTGTTTAATGTGCCGGTGAGCTTTGTTTGTAGGATATGTATTAATAATAGCGGAAAATATTAGGGAAGAGCGTTAAAAAATACAGTATTACATTCGCAATTAATATATAATAACGAAACGCAAGCTCGTTTTCAGCGCAATTTGCTAGCGGTCCAATCGCCATTAGCTTAGTGACGCATCGCTCCTATTGATTCAACATTCGAATAAATATATCCAAAACAAGCAGACTGCAATTGATAGACGTTAGATGAATGCATCAAGCGCTTTCATCACGCTCGGAACTCCGGGACGTTCCGGCTAAAATTCGCAGAATCGCAAGGTTAATCCGGTAGAAATTTCGGAGCCCGGCATCACGATCGAACTATTTCACTATGATGAGGACAATCGGAGCATGCGGCAATATCGGCGCTCTGTACATACATCCTCGGGAAATTATTAGCCGCGCGAGGGAGCTCATCGATCGCGGAGTTAGAAACAAATCAGCCGCGATGGCGGGCATCATTAGCTGCGTGGAAAGCAATAGTAAACACACATACAGCCTCGCGTCCACAAACTCTCTATACCGGCAAAATTCCTAATGCGCTCGGCTTGTCGAAAGCGGATTAGCGCGAAATTATATCGGCGATACACTTGCCGGGCCTGCGACGAAAGTTGGAAAAGTCGAGAGCGAGCTGTACATGTATACAGCTGGCAGCGCGTGGGTGTTATATACAAGCTTCCGACTTAAGGGGATGTGCTCGGAGCGAGCGGGTGGCTACAAGCTGCTTAGTGACGTTTCGCGCGAGGGCAAAGGAAACGATCGCGTCCGACGAACTCGATACGTCGAGTCGCCTCTCCGGCTTGCTCTAGCTGGCTCTCGTATAGTGTACGATCGGACGTATTTACTCGAGACACGTCGGATCTCTGAGCAAGCGCTACTTGAGGGAGTGGTGGCTTCTGTGTGTGGGGCTGGCTGTCGGGTGGAGAGGAAGAGGGCACGATGCGAGGCAAAAGCGCCGGACGGATGCTGGGCATGTTTAGCTCGGAGCTTGAGATTAGAGCAAACAGGTGACACGTTGCGTACTTGCTTTCTCGTGGTAAAGCGCCTGAGTTGTGGTGGAGGAGGTGTCGGTTTGAAAAACTGTTTTTATTAGCTGATGGAATAATGGAGTGATTTATTTTTTTGGTTGTGTGAGTTCCGAGTTTTTTGTTCGGGGTAATGTTTTTTCAAAAAATATGTTTTTCACATTTATTAATTAACAGTATCGGTGGCAATTACGTTAAAAATATTGTTAACAATGGAATATTGCTCGGCTGTCATATTCACTGGAGCTGCCAATCCGATACAATAAAGGGGTCTTTTGTTTGTTTTAAATTATTGTTACATTTCATTATTTTAAAAAGTATATTTTTCCAGAAAAAATAAACTTTCCGAAATAATGAAACGCAACAAAAATGTATTTTTCACTATTTTCAAAACCCTGAAAACCCCTAAATTAAATCGACGCTATCTATTATTAACTTTCGATTATAATCTTCAATACGCGATCATTTTCAACGGAGATTCAAAGTAAACTCAGTTTATTTTCCCACTACTCCCACCGCAAATATCAGCCCGCACGCTCGAAAAATATTTCCCCCTCCACAGACTTACATCCTCGCCTGTACACACAGCGGCCAGGTACAACCTTAAGCTTCTCCTCCCATCCGTTCGCAGAAGCTCGCGAGCTCCCGAGAAAAGCTCACGTCAATTTCTCGTTTCTCGCTAGCAGCTTCCTTCGTTCGCCGCACGAGCGCATCTGTATATATACGTATATACGCTCCCGAGCGAAGCGGAACGATCAAACCGCGCAGAGAGAAAGAAGGAAGAGGGAAGAGAGAGAGTCGTCTGCTAATTGCGTTAAGATCCCGAGGCGCTGCTGAAGTATCGCTGCGCAAGATTGAAACGAGCGCCGGCGTGGATGTATAACGGCTCCTTGTTTTTGTCGCGCGCTTTCGTCTCCTCGGAGTCGGAGCTTCCTTCCCCGCGCTGCAAAGTAGTCGACTCTTATTGCGGCGGATTAATCACGGCGTCGGGGCTTTCTCGGGAGTAATAATGTAGAAGAAAACCGAGTGGCTCCGGCGAAAGGGTGAATTTCAATTGGAGGTGTTATTTCGACGACGAGACGAGGGGGGCGAGGAGCTTGATTCGCCTGATGAAGAAATCCTGGCGGGGCTGGATTAATTCAAATGAAATATTGTGTGTGAGATTGAAAATTTGGCTTTTGAATGGGAGGAATTAGAAATTGAGAGATGATTGCTGGTTAGTAGTTGTTATTAGTATAGGAGAATGTAGAATGTTAAATTGTTGCTTTGTTATTATTACACAATTTTAAGATAACGAGTACTAAAAACTCATTTTGAACTGATTACTTGAAACGAAAATAATTTAATGCTCGAAATGATTCGATAAAAACAATCTTAGATACGGTATTCACTTAAGAGGTAAAACCATCTTCAAACGGGTTCTTAAATCTACAAGGATGGCCGCGAATATGTAATGAAGTACATTAAGAAATCGAGACGATAGGGGCAAAAGTGCAGCAGAGAGTGAGCGGAGAAGGAAGGGGGAGCAGTGTTAATTTAAAAAGTTTTATGAGACTTAAATTAAAATCTTCGTATCGCGCTTCCAGCCCGCGAAACGGAAAAGAGAGGAGAGAAAGAGAGAGACTTTCTTGCTTCCCTTTGCAACTTTTAGGATTGAGTCCCGAGCAAAGAGGACGTTAAACCCAATTTGCAATTTACCTGTGGCTTTCGACCTACTGCTATTTACCATCTGAAATGAAATTCTTAAAGTATGCTTTGAATTTGGTCCGCTGATAAGTATTTCAATTTGAATAATAGCATTGATGAGTAATTGCCATTGATAAAACTGTTTACTTAGAATCCAACTGCAAATACAAGAATCTTACAAAATTTTACATCGCACATCTCTATTAATCACTCTAAAAAAAAAACTTTAAGCATTGAGAATCTCTCTATAAACACAGAGCGTAAAAGTTTACTATTCCATCAAAGCTACCTGTTTACCTTTTTCTCCCGCCCACAATCGCCCCATAAATATCTTCCCAACGAATTCTCATTGAGCAGCGCTTTACCCCCGTTCAAATTCCCCATAGTGCACTGCGGCTGAGCGCAGGCAAACACGCTGCATTAGAAAAGTCAAGTCAAATAAGAAAGCGCGCTCCTCCGGCTTTCAAAGGAATCAAACTGTAGCAGAGCGCAGATCCGAGAGAGCAAGAGAGTTAGAGAGAGAGAACGAGGGGGGAGAGCCAATGCGCAAACACTTGCCGCGTGCGGCCCGTAATTTGCGAAGTTCGCTCGAAGCGCTCATCCGCCGCTGAAGATCGGAACGCTATATACGCGAGCGTAAATATATACCCGCGCGAGCGCGGCTCAATGCGCCGGCCCTCTCCTGTATACGTACGTTTTATTTACTCTCTTGACCCGGTTTTCGTCGCGCGTTCCTCCAGCTGCAAGTGAGAGATTTCGTGTTCGTTCGAGCTCGGGCTCGTTTTTTTTCTCTTTTTCGTTGCTTTCTCCCGTGGCTCTTTTCAGCCGCCGGAGTAGCCAGCTGCAGCTGGTTTTAAAAAAGTTTCGAGAGGGAAAGTTTCATTGCTGACGTAGACTCGCCTCCTCTTTTTTCGTTCGAGCGCCGGCTCTGAAGTTTTGCGTATTTCTAGCCTTTAATTCAGAGGGAAAATCTGATGATTATGGAAATGGTTTTTTTTTTTTTTTTTTGAAGCCTATGTGTTTGGAGAAATTCTTGGTGAAAGGTTTATTCAATGTTTAATTTTCGAACGAAGTATGATGTTGAAAAGCCGAAAGGCAAGGCTAGTAAAAGATTTGATACATCAATCATCAAAATGCTAAGTTTGAAAGTCAAAACTAGCAAGTTTCAAGTTCGTTCTCTATCTCGAGGAAAATTCCCTTGAAGTTTGCCGCCTTTTGATAACGAGCACCTAATCTTCAAAGATCGCGAAGAATAAAAGCAAATGACTGTGATGTCAGCTAAGTCTTTCTCTTGCGTGCCATTAGGTAGAAATAATCTTTCGCCAAGTTTCAGAAAGCGAGGCAATCAGTTTTCACGTCATTAAATGATTTCGAAGAACTTTGAGCATTTCGCTCCGCCCATAGCGCTAAAGTTTCCCTCGAAAACTCAAAACTACGTAACTCTTATACGAAAGACCTTGTACTTAACCGTTTCGAAAAAAAATATTTTAATTTTCGAAATGTTCGCTTTGATATGCTCGCTCGCGCTTTGCTCAACTGAATTGGAGCAATTTTATCCGGAAATAGCATCGCTTTCACGCAGGTAATGCAGGTCAAGTTTCAAAAGCCGAGTTTCAACTTTGAGAGCGCCGTATAAAGAATATAATTCCATTCCGGCAACATTTTTCCTTCAGCGTTTCAAACTTTTTAAACGCCACTATCCTAAATACTACTCGGGGAATTGAGTTACGACTTCTCCGCAACTCCAGAAAAGATGTAAAATTTCAAATTCTCCTAGTAGCCCTGCACAAAAAACCGCGAGACCAGACGAAATTTAGAACGGCCCTCAAAGCACCCAGCCCATATTCACGTACACCTCAACGCCACTTCAACCAGCGAAACCAAAATGGAAAAATTAAGCTCGGCCAAAGCACGGAAAATCTCCTCTCCTCCCGATTCCGCGCGGCTCGAGGGGCGCACAACTGCGCCGCGCACTTCCGGATGAAGTGCCATAAATCATGCCGGCCGCGCGCTCGCGCCGCGTCTGAGAAGTTTTCATAGCCCGGCGGTCCGTGCGCTCCCCCGTCTTATACGAGCGAGCTCGCCGACTTCTCATTACCCAAGTTCTCGGTCATCAAATTTTATTAACCACCCACTTCAGTTTCCTTGGCGGAGCGCCGCGCGCTCGGCTCTGCCTCGCAATCGTTTCGAACTCAATATCGTCCTGGATTTGCCGGGCTGTATATGCGAGGTTTAACTGCTGCCTCGCGATTTCCGTGGCTGGCTTGTGTAAGATTGGATGTTTTTAATGTACTAACGTTTGTTCTTTTCGATATTTAGGTTGTTGAAGGGCTGGTTTCGGGAGTTTCGTGTAATGTGAAGATGGATTATCTGCTTTTTGAAGGACATGTTACTAGAGGCGTAATCTTTTAAATCTACAAAAATACAACAGAGATTGAAAATTGGAATTTTTAAATTTTCTCGCGACTATCCGTGATAAAACGTCAACAAACCAGCCTCATTACGACTTGAATACACATTTTTCATATCTCCCAGCGTTCTCCGACATTACCTCCGCGCTCGCGCCATATCTTCCCTTTCGCTCCGCCCTCAATTTTTTCCCGCTGAACGCGCTTATTGAATCCCGTCACCGCGCGCATCGCCCGTCTCGTTTTTACATTTTTTTACATCCACCTTCCCCAGCCGGCGTCTTCTTTTTAACTTTTTTCATACCTCGCATCGCCGCGCGCTCATTATCTCTTTCTCTCTCCTCTCCTCCTCTCTCCGCCCTCGCGCTTTTTTCCGCCGTTTTCCCCAGCTTTGTTCCGACCCTCTCCTTTTCGCTAGCCACACGCTCTCTCGCTTTGAAAGCAAGCAATAATTCCGCGCTCCTCAAGCGAGAACTAATTTCCCGACGCGTTTCGTCCTCCCTCCCCCCTCTCTCCCCAGTTCTCGCCCTTTTATCACGACACAGGCCTTTCGGAATCGTAACGAACGCAATAAAGGGTCAAAGTTTCGCTCGACGGGGGTGCCAGTGAAAATGCCTTATTTACGAGGTGCTTACACACGCGTGCGTGCGACGAGCAGACGAGCGACTTCGACGTATCGGATCGGCCTGGACGAGAGAGAGGGAGAGCCTCTTTTGTTTTACACGAACATGGCAGCCACCCCGCAGGGACGCTGGATTTTTATCACCTGCTTTCTTTAGCTTTTTATCTGCTCGCTTTTTTTAGTTTTATTTCGACGTCAGGGTTTTGGCTTGTTTGATGACGTAGCTCGTACAGGTTCAGGGTTGTAAATAGCGGCGATTTTGCTCGATTGTTTATCTGGGAAAATTATAGTGCATTGCTATGAAGATATGATGGTATTGGACGTATACAAATGGAAAGAGCAAGTTTGGATAACTGGATGGATTGATTCGCGAGGCGATTATAGGTACTTTATTTAATGAAATATACGAATTGACGTTACGTTGCGATGACGTATGCGAAACTAATTAATCAAGCTGCTTGCTCTAATCAAATCGCTTTATGCATCGCGTGATACTTTTAACGACGTGTATTATTGACGCATATTCTTGTGTTTATATAGAAATTGTTTGCGCGGCAAACACAGTCGAGCTCTAAAATGTACACTGTTTGATTAAAAGCTTACAAATTAAAACTCTCTTTTAATTAAGCCGTGCTTTTTACCGTTTGTGAAACTGACCCAGTTCACATATCTCTTTTCTGCGTGCACTGCAAATAAAAATGTATTTTTTTTTCTTACTGACTTATAAATTCGTGCAAATATTGAAGAACGCCTACTGCTGCGCGAGGTGCAAGTAATTTTTGTTTAGAGCGAAACACGCTATTTTTAAAAAATGGAGCGACAAACTTCCGAGCTCGTTTCCAGCTTTATAATCACCATTAGAAATATGTGCGCAGAAATTAAAGAGCAATTAGCCATCTTTCCATAGACAAAAAATTTTCCTCTTTGCTCCAACTCTCTAACAAACAAATTAAAAAAAAAAAAAAAAAAACACCAACCTTGAGCTGAGCAGGCGCAGGATCGGACGCCAGCAGCTGCTTAAGCGCCGTGTGTCCGTGTCCATTTTGCGCGGCAGCGCCCCCTGGTGTGCTCGGCGTGCTGGGGTTGCTGCCCGGCGTGTTGGGCGTGTTGGGCCCCGTCGCCGGGCTGCTCGGGCTCGCGCTCTGTTGTTCCGCCGTCGCCGCCGTTGGCGCTGCTGTCGCGTTGCCGTTGCTGGCGCTGCTGTTGACGAGTTTGACGGTGCCGTTGTTGTTGCCGGGTGCCGCGGCGCCGCCACCGGCGTGATGGTTCTCCGTGTGGCGGCGCAGGCTGCGCGCGTCGCAGTACGACTTGCCACAACCCTCGGCTTTGCACTCGTACGGCTTCTTGTTGCGGTGTGTTAGCATGTGACCGTTCCTGTGGAAAGAAGAGATTGTTTTTTGTTAAAAACGGAGGTGTTGAGATTACTTTTGTGTGATGTTAACAGATGGAATGGTGAAGAATGGTGAAGAATGATGATACGGTTGATAAAACGGAGAAGGGTTTTTATTTTGAAAATTAACAAAGCTTTGGTTTTTTTTTTATAGAAATTCGTGATGTAATTAAATGGATAAATTGCATTTATTACGTTAAATCGGAATAATTAGGAATTCTCAAAGTAGAATTATAGACTACTCGGCACTGATACTAAAACTGGAAAAAAAATTGTTTAAAGCATTCTACTCTAGGCCTTTTAGCATTTTATTAAGATTCAATGGGCCGGTAAATTTCAATAGCGCCAATGACCGTCCGAGCAGCGTCCTTTTTCCATAGCCAACAATTGTAGAGTTGACCCTCCTCAAATCCCTAGAGAGATTTACAGACTTTACTTCGGGCCCATTGGGCTGACTACATTTTTTAGGAAAAAGAATCGCCAATAATTCTTACTTCACGAAAACTCTATAGTCAACTATCGGCGTAATTTAAATACTTTAAGAGAATCTACTAACGAAAAATAACAGACTAATGAATAAATAAACCATTTTACGTTTTTTAAACTACCTTCACCCAAAAAGCAAAAAACAAAGCGGCATCAAGTCTAAAAACAAGCAGCCCCACAGCCCCATTCTGTAAAATAAACAGGTCCATTACTCCATCCGTAATAGCCCCATCCGTTTCAATTTTCACAACATCGTCGATCCGGCGACTCTCGATCCCCTATACTTAGTACACTCGGCAGAGATCCGCGCACACAGAAGGGAATCCCTGGCAAGTACAGGGAGATGAATTGCAGATAGGCATAAAGCAGTCGCGCAGGCTGGCTTGCGCGTGCACTTATCGCTGCGCAATTCGAAATCCGAATACACCTGCTCGCTCCTCTCTCTTGCTGCACGAAGATCGAGTTGCAGCAGCTGGAGAGCGCAGCATTGTACACACGGCGGAAGAGTATAGAGAGAGGGAAAAGGGAAGACGAGAGTTAGAGTAACACTGCGTGTAGTTCTCGGAGCGTGTAGCACTCCTCTATCTACCCGTGATCTATTCTGTTCGTGAATCCCTACAGCTCGCGTCGTTCCAATCGAATATTCTCTCTCTCTCTCTCTCTCTTTCTCTCTTAGCGTATCGATAGCGAGCATCTATAGCATCCAGCCGTCTTGGTTCTATACCCATTTTGCGAGGGGGAGAAAGAGAGAGTGAGCGTTCTCGCCATTTTCCAATATATCCAAGAGCGAGCGGAAGATGCTAAAGCGATAAGCCATAGGCACTCGAGGCTCTATCTCGCTCTGAGCGTGCGGGGAGAAAGTAAGAGATCGGCTGCGCGATATGTATATATGCGTCTTTGTGTTTACGAGGGGGAAGGAAAAGGTACGAGGAGCGGGGGCGTTAAAAATCCGAGGGTTCCGCCGCTAGGCACGTATTTTGCATAGAAGTGGGGGACGCGAAAAATAAGAGGAAGAGAGAGAGAAATGAGTTCTTGAAAATCAAAGATGAGCCTCGTTTTCTTGCCCGGCTCGGTGCCCGTTCTATTTTTGCTCTCCTCCGCTCGCTTTGTCCTTGCGGGCTCTTTTCGCGCGCAAGTGTTGCCCTTTGTGTGTGCAACAAGTATGTTTATGCGCAGATTTCGTATCAACAGGTTTTCTCTCGTTTTTTCCTATTTTTTTTTCCAGCGATGCACTTTTAAGAGGATTTTTTTTATCGATTTTCTGGTTATTGGAGATGAATATTAAGCGAACAATTGTTTAAGTATTAGCGGTGGTTGTGGAGTAGTTAACAGTTAACAATGTGATAATAATTTGAAGTTGTATAGTTGAGTATCTACAGTCTATTCAACTTCGTCCTAATAATTCATTTAATATTCAAAGGTTACTAATTTATTTAACAGCCAGCAAACAATTAATATAAATAACCTCCAAGTAATTAGAAATTTAAGAGAACCTTTACAAAGTAGAATTGAATCCATAGTTTTTCGTACTACTAAAATGTCTAAATTAATCTACTGCAGCTCTTTCTTCTCACCCCAAGAAAAAAAACGGAAGCCGAGCTAATTAAAAAAATGAAGTAGCCTCCTAAACAGCAACAGCGCATAAAGCTTCATCTGCGCCGCGGCAGCAACAAGTCGCCGCACGAGCGTCCAATTCCGCTCTCCCGCGGCAACTCAAAGAAAGAGCAGCTCAGTATTACGCGTGCAGCGTATAACGGCGCTGCTCGAGTGCCTGAATGCTCTAAAGTCTCGTCTTTCTCTCCTCCAGACACATCCGCGGCAAGTCCATCCAAGCTCATCGGGAGGGTCGAGCGCCAAGTGGCAGCAAAAAAGTACACTGTACAACCTCGTCATAATTGCATTAATCCTTTGCGCGCGGAGGGCGAGAAACGACGTCGTTAAGAGTGCGCGGAGATTCGAGATTAAGAGTAGATAAAACAGCTCGTAAGCTCGGGCTCGGCAATCGCCGGCGATAACTCGGGAGCTTCCTGGCTTGCCCGCGGCGGGGCTGTGTATACAGGGTGTGTATAGCCGAGCGGTGCGGGGGTGGCTACTTCATTCTCCGAGTGACGTTATCTCGTTGACTGGGAGGCGAATGTGGATGTAAGCTTCGACGAGCGAGAGATGCCGAGAGCTGGCTGAACAGAAGATGATAAGTGGTGGGAACGAGCTGGGTTGCGTTGCTGCGAGGCTTATAAGATATGCAGACTTGCAAGCTTGAGGGTGGGTATTACGATGCGCCGGGTGGTATGGTTTGAGGGGGATATGTGACGCGTTGAGGTTTTTATTGACTGATTAAAATTCTATTCACAACTATTTTATAATTAAAAATTAACCTTGGTATTGTTACAATAATTATTAGTATCTAACTTGTAATATATAAGCAAACTATTCAGTCAAATTAATAATCACAGCTAGAGTTGAAATGCTATTTTCCCTGTCCCATTAATCGTAAGACTGAATTTCAAATCATCCAGATTAATCTTCCGGCCATTCCCGCAGCGCAAACAAGCTTGAGTACATACAGAGCCCGCTCTATCCGTCATTTTGATTAATTCATCAGAAATGTCCCGCCGAGCGTTAGCAAACTTATTAAGCCAACAGGAATCGTCATTAACGAGAGAGGACGAGGCGGAGGAAAGTTTTTTAAGCGCCGAGCCTCGATGTGCGGTTACTCGGGGGGGCAGGAGAAGCCGAGGAGAGAAACCGATCGTTAACGCCTGCGAAATTTTGCGAGGAGCGATTGGCAGAGCCGCGTGGCACAGCGGCTTGCGCGCGCGCGGAGAGAAAGTTTAACGGCCGAGCGAAATACCGGCGGAGCTCCTTAAATCAGCAAAGTTTTGCCCCCGAGTCGCGCGCGGCCGAGCGCCGGAACGGCTTTAATTTGTAAAAGCTAATTTACCGAACTTTTAGCGCGACTATATACCCGTCAAGGAAAAAAGAGAGGGGAAGGCAGGCTTCTTTCGATCGCCTGTAAATAGTCAAACTCGAGGCAAGGCGGAGTTCGATCTTGGGCGGGGAGAGCCAGAGAGATGTGACAGATAAATTTTTATGGGAAACGCTTGTGAACGTGGTTATTCACTCAATGTACTCGATTATTATATTTTTAATTAAATAACTAGTGGATATATTGAACGATAATGAATTTTCAAACGGTTCAACTTTAGAAAAGCCGTTCATCTGGACAAAGTTTGTATCTGTAACAAACAAAAACAAACTCTTTAAAAGAAAAAAAATTAATTTAGCCTCCATTTAACAAGAAATCCTTTCTCAATGTAAAAATAAACCAACTGAAATCCCCAGACCCGTTTCTATTGCCCAGTAAATTAAGAATAAACAGACGCAGAAAGTTTGCGCGCTTCCTTTTCCGCCCGCTAAAATTGTCTTCTTTAAAAGAACTCAGGAGAAAGAGAAAGGAGGAGGGGGGGGGGCAAAGGATCTAAGCACCTGCTTTAAATCTCCGAGGCGGTGGGCGTCGATAAAATCGGTCCGCGCGCCTGCCGTGAAAAACTTTTAAATCTCGCGAAAAACAGAGATAAGACTTTTTCGCGCTGGCGCACGGCTACTATTCCGCGCCTCGGAGAAAAACAAGTATAAGACCGGAACAGCGAAAAGTCCTTCGCGAAGTAATAAAAATAAAAAGCAGCAGGCGGGCAGGCAAAGGCGCGGAGAGCGAGATAAAGAAGTCAAGAGCGCGCGCGCGCGCGGCGAGGGGCGCTAAAAAGAAAGTGACGTCAATCGACAAAGAAAAGTATCGAGCATAGAAGAAAAGAGAAGCGGGAGGGAGAGAGCGAGTCGAATGCAAATCCTATTCAGGCGAAAAGCCGTCTCCTCGTTAGCGTGTCCATGCGGTAAATTGCTTTCAAAGTGGGAACTTCTCTCTTAGCCCCGGCGCGAGCGCGCTCGTTCGGCGAATTCGGAGCGAGGACTCCTCGACAATTAAAGAAAGAAAAGGTTAACAAGCCAACGCTCGCGGACTGGCTTTCTCTGGGAGCTCGGATGATCGCCTCTCGTCTTCGCAATAAAAAGCAATGCAAATGCGCCGCCGTTTTCTTAGACGGCGGAACGAGGCCAGTCGGTGAAATCCGATGTTTATTGTAGGGCCGCTCAATGGCGTTTATTTACTTTTAATTGAACGGAGCGAGGGGGCATTGAGTGATGATTGAAGTTTGTATGGAAATGCTTTTTTATTGACTTTTCAACTGGAAGAATAATCTCTAGTACTATTTATATAGAAAAAGTTTCGACTGGCGTCGTTAGAAGCACTTTATATAATTATTATTAAGTACACTCGATTGACTTATTCACTCCGACATTTTCACTGAATATAGACAAGTTACACGGATAAACTGTCGCTTTGTATTCCAATTGAAGAGTTTATCTATAGGTATAAAAGAAAAAAACGGCAAAACAATTCTTCCGAAATAAACGTAATCCGAAAAAAAGCTAGATTTAAAAGATTATTCGCGCGCGAGTCGTAATCCCTTACACCCTCGACTACATCCGATTACACAACTGGAAGCCCCATTCGGCCAATCATCGCTCTCTAAACCGGACTCGCATCGATCCTCACTCGAGAAACAGTCGAGTCCAACCGGCGTAACTACTACTATACGGCAAATAACGTTTTTCTTGCTTCTGCTCTAATCCGCACGGTAGTTCGTCTCTCTCTCTCTCTCTCTCTTTTTCGCAGAGTCAGCGCGTCTGTCTTTGTCGCGCGCGTTCGCCGAATGAAAAACGCAAGGTACACACACGTACGAGCATCGCAGCGAATCCCAAGCAGAGCGTGGCTAGGATTTAGAGATCCGCGCTCGAATGTTTGAAGGGAATACACAAGGACAGAGAGAGAAAGAGACCGGTTAGTTGAGAGACCTGAGCCAAATCGAGAGAGTGAGGAGGTAGCAGTGGTCGAGTCAACGGACCTCTCACTCGCCTCCTCCGTAAAGCTATTGATTCCCCCTGCCCCTCTCCTTTTTCTCTCGCTCTCACACACCCCTCATTCCACGCGAGGAATTGAATCCTTAGTCTTTCCCCGCTTCTTCCTCTTCTTCTTCACCCCCTCCCCCATCGGCTTTTCTCTCTTCCACCTGGCCAGCTCCTCTAAAGCGCGCGCTTGCGTTAAAGGCAGCCGCTCGCTCTTTGTTCTGGCCTGGCTTTTCCTGCAGCCCGCGCCTTTGTTTTTTCCAGCGCTCGCAGCTATACCAAGGCCCGCGTGTTTCGCGTAATAATGAAGCGAGGCGAGACGTGACCGCTTGCTGCCGATATTTCCACGAGACTGCTAAGCGACGGGCTGCACAGCCGCGGCCCGCCTGTTTAGTCCCGGAAGTATTAAAGGGCTCGGAACTGCAAGCTAAGTACTCGGCTGGCTGCGTATATATGCTGAGGGAGGCTTTCTGTTACTTCGCTAGTTGGCTGCTGCTAGCGTTCTCCGACTGTTGCTTTGAGAGAAGGGGGGCGATGAGCTTTGGAAGGAGGAAATGGCGAGATGACGGTGTTTTTGGTGTTACGGGTTTTCTTAAACGCTATTCGTGTTCGTTGATTAAATTTGTAATTGTGAAGGTTCAGATTTGTTGATTTTTGTTTAATATAGTTTACACTTTTAAAGTAGTAATAGTTGAAAATATGATTGTGATATTGCGGACGGTCTTTTTTATTTTAAAAGTCACAAGTAGTAATCGGCCAATTTGGTCAGACATGAGTAACATGCCATCTATTTTTCGATCATTTACAATTTCAAATTCAAACATATTTAGAAGCGATAAAAGTTACGAAGAAATATTTGAATAACTTTGCCGGTTATTAAAGAAAAAACAGGATATTCCATAAAAAATATTTGCAAATATTCGAAACATTTAACGCGAATAAAAAGAAATCTGCCCCCGACCTCAATAGCCGAAATCCCGGAAAAATTCTTGCCGCAAAGAGGAAACTATCCGTAAAAGTTCTCGGCGGAAATCCATAAAATCCTCGGTGCGGTTCGGCATACATATTTAAAATATCACGGGAGCGGAGAGGAGGAGGAGGAGGAGAAAAAAATCTCCAAGTCGCACTCGACGGCCCAATAAACCGCGCTCCGACGACTGCGCGCGATTTGTATAACAGAAAGACATTTATGAAGCGGAGCGCGGCGAATTCGCGATGACGTTGCATGCAGATGTCGGGGCCAACGGGCGCGTGCAGCTGAAGGTGAGCGCTGAGGCCCGGAAATGATATGCGCAGGCTGCAGCGGCGGCGGCGGCGGCGCTCTGGCATGTATATAGCGTATATACACATAGCCAAAGAAATACGAAGCTGTGCGGGGGAACACATGTATATATATATTGGAGTAGGTGGTGCTGGGAGATGGATATATAGAGATGCCTTTAGCCTCGAACTCACAAGTGGTCCTGCCGCTTGAACGCCTTGCCACACATCGTGCAGACGTACTTCCGCTCGTCGCTGTGCGTCAGCTTGTGCTTCGTGAGCGCCGATGCGTTGTTGAACACTTTGCCGCATACCTGCGAACACAGACAGAATGGATGTAGATCTCTACAGATATATATATGTACATATTGTATATAGGTATGAGTGTATGTGTGTGCGCTAGGTCTGAGTTTCGTGTGAGCGTATATGGCGCGGGGTGCGCTCATTGTCTCGTAGCTTCTTGACTCGAACTACTTAACGCTAAGCGCACCTGACAACTTCCTCACGGGTAACACACGTGCCGGGATTGTCTTCGGATCGGAATATTACGAATTTGAGCTAATTAACTCGCTCGAGATAACGCGCCCGCGTGTTTGCAGCGGAAGGATTTAATTGTGCCTTTAGAAATTTGATATTAATAGAAAGGAGATATGTCGCCTCGCTAAGCGGCAATCTTTTCGTTACGATTAATCAAAGTGTGGATGTAGTTATAATCCAGGCATAAAATTTCAGGAGCGGTAAGAAAAAAAAAGGGAATGGAAAGGGGGAAATAGTTGTCGGCGGAACGAAATTAGATTCCGTTATTAAAGAACAGAGTTCGTCGTTAAATCGCTCGCACCCGAAGGGATTCAGAGAGAGAGAGAGAGAGAGAGAGAGAGACAGAGAAAGAGAGGGAGAAAGCGAGCGTGCGCATATAAATCGCCGAGCGCTCGTTCCGTAAACTCTCTGTAAAATCGCCGGTCAGCAATTTTCAATTAGCATGCATGACTCTCGTAAAACGAGCGCAAGGCCGGGCTGCGGGGGAGGATTTTACGATGGCGGCACGCCGATAAAGGGATAGAGGGGGGGGGAGGGAAAGGATTACCGTGACTTTGCCCGCGGTGCGTCGATTTAACGTAATGCATGAAGCACGGAAAGATTCGATTGCGATTCGTCGCGTAGATTCTCTCTTTCTCGTTCTCTCTTTTTCTCGCACGAGCGGTTGTATAATCATATTATGGTTTAGTATAAGCTACTGCATGAAGCATGCAACTTTGGGATGCGCTATTGTACACTGGTGCCCTTAGTCTTACAAGTACGATCGAAATGACAAGTTTAAATATTGATCTTGAAGAAGGTTTCGAATTAGTGCGCAGATTGATTTTTGACAGAAAAATATAATTAATATTAACTTTTTTTTATTAAAATAAATGTTTCTTATATGGATCATTCTAAAAAAAAACTATTTTAAAGTGATTGCTTGTAACTCCTTTGCTGTTAGACTTCAAAACTTGCAATTTACCATAATCATGGCAAATTTTATGTAAAATATAAAAAAATTGTTTTAATACGATTAGATTTATTCGTAAGTGTGAATAAATTAAATTTATGGCTATAGCCTGCGAAGCCTTATTTAGATTTGCTAAATAACATTTTAATATTTCATCGATGTTTTTCGCCATATTTCACTTTTTGAATTTTTGTATCATTTTATCTCAAATCAAATTTGTAATTTTTAGTGTAATTATTTCTACCAGCTTTATATACTGTCAGTTGGATTAGAAAAATTATTGATATCTCTTAGTATCAATATAACTCAAATATGATTGTGGTATAGTAATTATATTTGAAAAATTCGGTTTATGAATATTTATATTCTTATATTACAAAATATTATTTCTAGTTTCGACAGATTATTTTATAGAAGATATTTTACAACATAAAAGAATTGAAACAAAAAATAGCAAGGCCCTAGAGAGACAAATTGTCAATTTACTAAAAAATGATATTGTTTTTCCTTTACTATAAGGTATTATTAGTAAAATAAAAAGGTGGAATCCAGTATATTTTTAAAATTTTAAATATAGAAATTATAATCACTGCAAGGGGACGATTTAATTAAATCATGAAATATTGTGTTTTACGAGCTTGAAGTACTTTCATTAAAGAAATATTCAACATCTATATCTCATCACAAAACGTTATTATGCAATAATACGAAAATTTTTCTTGAAAATTTCTCTTTATTTTTAGTTGCTAATTATAGATAAATAAATTTTATCAAACCCTGGTAGAAATTTTACCAACCGAAATGGCCAATTTACCAATTATTCCTCAATTTTCTTCATTAAAGCTCCCCATGACGACTCCCCATCGGTTGGCCAATTCTAGCTGTTAATAATTTATGTAGTATTTAGAGGTTAAGTTTACATATTTTTGTGCATGTTCATTTTCATTTTCAAACTTTTTAACTTTTGTTCTACGGTAATATATAGTTACATAATTGCGAATTTATAAGCTTAATTTCGAATGCTGTATACAAAGTCGCGAAACCGCTAATGGCCGGTATAGATGAAAGAACGGTTAAAAAATTTTTCCAATC
>UELX01004306.1:0-18523 GCA_900480035.1 Eupelmus urozonus
TTGTGAGCATTGGCGATTGCATGGGAATATATATAGATGGCACTTTGCAAAAGACATATTCCATGAAGAATAAATATCATATTTGTTTTAGAAAAATTCTGAAAATGTCAATTAAATAGAGTAATGTAAAATTAGTTAATTCAGAAAATATTTTAGTATTAATTCATAAATCGATATTAATAAAAGTTATTATTCAAATTAAACTTGTGCAAGCTTTGTACGGTAGTAAGCTTTAAATAAACAATTCATATTTTCCATTTATGATAATTTTATTAATAATAAAGCTTAAATATTAATATAAAAGTTTATCAAATCAGACATTTTGAAAAATTGTATAAGTTACATAAATAATATTGTAATTAATTTTTAATTAGCATACCATAATGTTTTGATAAAGAGGAATATTAAACTCTCTGAAGCGTCTACCATTTTAATAATAAATCAATTTACACCTTGATTAGTTGAAGATCATTAAAAAAAATCACGCGTAATAAATTTCTGAATTTTATATCTTTAAATATAATTTTTGATGAAATATGCACCTGTATGTCTTTGAAATTTCATAAAATTGACACTGAATACGCATAGCTACATTAATAATATATAAACTTCTTTAATTATTGTAAAGAATTTTTATTTATAATAAATCAAACAGTATCGTTGTCAGTATATTTAAACTAATATTATTTTTCGATAAGTGATAATCGATTACACTGTAACACATGTTGACCTCACCGTTATATCAATACATAAACTCATCTCTTTAACCTTCAGATCAAAAAGAAATTTTTTCATACGCATCTACGCATTTAATCGTGCTAAAAGACATTCTTTAATACATTAACGTATCACCATCTCATTTTAACTTGACCCAACATAAAGATTTCAAACAACGAAGCCAACCCCATCCTCACCCACCAAACTTCATTAAATCGCAATAACCATCCATCAAAAAAAGTCACACCAACAGCATCGAAATTTCCACCCTCACACCCAAAAACTCCCCCTCACCCAATCCCTAATCATAAACAAGCTCCCATCCCGATACCATCTCTCATCCTCGGCGCAATAATAAGCAATTAGCGGGCCTCTCTCCGCCGGTGTCCCGCGGCAACGCGCATTCTCCAAACCCCCCCCCCCCCCACTCGAAAATTTTCGGGCGAGCTCCTCTGCGTGGGTGTGGGAGCCGAGGTAGGCAAGGCATATCTCTCCGCTTCGCCAGGGCCATAAGTCAGGACCAGAAGAGAGAGAGAGGAAGAGAGCCGGCGGCTGCGTTTTGAGATAGGCTCTCTCTCTCCCTGGTGCAGCGCGCGCGACAAAGAGGAGCGCCGCGCGACCCGATGTAAATCGATCCCCCGAGTGTGTGCAGCGCGCGTGTACCGGCCCGAGGAGGCACGGCCAAAAGAGGGATTGTATATATCTCTGCGGAGAGTTGCCGGGGAATAATTTTTGGGAGGCGCGCTCAGGAATGCTGGGAGCCCGAGAGGGAGAGTAGTTTTTTAATCGATAAACCGCGCGCATGCGAAATTTTGAATATTCTCATGCGGGGCTTTATTACTTTGGCTTGTACGAACTTTAAAGTGGCAAAGCTATGGTTTTTCAGGAAGGCAGGCCGCTGCCCTCGCGCCGAGCTACAACAAAAGGGCATCGATTTTAAAAACCATAGCAGCTCCACTCAAAAAGCAGGCATACCCCGGCGCGAAAGGAAGCTTCGCGCAAAAAAGATCAGAGCCGGAGGAGGGAAAAAAAAGAGTCTGGCGCAGCGCAGAGAGTACAGCGGATTTTCGTCCTGTTCGTTTCCAGCGTCGCGCTCGATCAGCCTTTCTTCTCGCTCTCTCCCGCACTGCCGCGTCTGTATACGTATATATACATCCTCCTTTTTTCACCTACTGTGCGCGCGCGCGCGCTGCTTATAAGCCGCGAAGGTAAGGCGATACTTTATTGGCACTTTGTTCGCGGCGGGCCAAGGCTGCAGTAAGCGCTGGGCACTTGCTTCTACTCGGTTAAAGAGCGGCGACGTCGCTTTGGATTATTAGATCGGGAGGTGGTTCTTTTTTTCTTCGTCGATTGACGTTTTGTCTTGGTGGTCTGTTGTTATATGTTGGGGATTGGATTGGAGTGTGGGATTGGCTGGTGTTTAGGGTGGGGCCTTTTAATATTAAATGTCTGTGTTCTGAATGGATTGCTGCGTGGTTTGTTTCTATGTGTTGTATGCATTATATGTAACATTAAATTTTATTGAAACTATACTTAATTTATATTTGATACAATCCTGGTAGAAAATTCATCATATTCTGGGCAGAATTTCTGGTCATCAAACGTTGAAATAACTTTCATCTAGAAATTATGTTTAAAACATTTCTAGAATTTTTCCACAAGTGTCATTTCAACATTTGTTGACCAGAAATTCTGCCCAGAATCTAGTCAATTTTCTACCAGGGAAATAGCGAATGTAAAATTTTTAACGTTAAATAATTCTGATTTTAACAGATTTATAATTACCACAACCCCTTCATAATTCTAATACAAGAAACTGCGATACATATTTTGCCACTGCCATTATTTCAATCCTCCAAGTTACGAAAATAGAAAGCGGAAGTTTCCCTAGGATAGGCCAGCCCCGACCACTTCCTAAGCCACTCCGCCATTCATTAAAGAACCATTACGCGCTTTATCTCACCGCACTCCGCAGCTAATTTCCCCGCGACAATGCAAACTTTGTTTCTCGCTAAACATTCTCCCTCTCAACTTCAGCAGCGCACGCATTACGAAGTCAGCGCGATAATTCGCACAAACGTAATAACGATTGCGAAACCGCACTCCCAGAGGCTGGGTCCATTCGCGACTTGGCAAAAGTCCACTCTCTCTTTCTCTAGCCTCGGTGCCGAAAAACGCGCCAGGAGAGAAAAAACGAAGGAACGAACTAATACGTGAATTACCATTTTTTACCTGTACCGCCGCTATACCTGTATATATCGCAAAAGCGAGGCCTAATACACGCGCGGCGCCGGCTCGCTCTTTTTGTTCGGCAGCTCTCGCGGCACGCGGTGAGAGAGGGAGAGGAAAAAATAGAGGAAGAGAAAAGGCGAGTTCTAGGAAGCTCCGCGCCGCTGCCGAACAGAGAGAAGAACTTTAAAATGTTATTCGAGAGAAAGAGAGAGAGAGAGTGGAAAAAGGAAGAAGGCGAGCGGAACGCGGCAGAGAGAGAAAGAAAGAGAAGGAGTGATAGAGATAAAGAGAGCCGTGAGGGGGGGGGGAGAAAAATAAGAGCGTTGAAAAAAAAGCGCGAGAATGAATGAATGAACGGCGAGAAAGCGAGAAAATGACAAAGAAAAAAATTATATGGGAACGGGTGAAGAGAGTGAGAGAGAGCGGAACGAGATGAATGAGCGGGTAGATGATAAAGGGGAAACCGAGTGAATTTGGAAAGTGAGAGATACGGGGGAATGTGGAGTGCGATGCGACGAGCGGATAGCGGAGGTGTTTAGTTTCAAATCTTTAATTGGCTGTCAGAGGATCGGTTTGAAAAATCGAAATCGCTATCGTTTCTCGGTATCGATATCCGTAATCTGTGAAAAAATTAAAAAATGCGCATTCTTTCCTTATCGAGCGTACAGAAGTAGAAAAACTCGACAAAAAAAAACGAATTTCCGTCCAATAGATAAGCCAAACTGTCCTTTCACACCCTCAGCTCGCAGCATCAAGGCATTATCACTTTTAAAACATCTCGCTTCTCAACAAAATTAAATGTTCACCGCAGCGCCGCACGAAAAATCCCAGAACCTCGCCTAACGCACATACCACCAGGCAGTGCCGAAAATTCGCAGTTTCGAAAACTGAAACTGGCCGGTCGGCACGTTAAAAAACTAGAGAGAGGAACCAAGGATGAGAAGAAGAAGAAGAAGAAGAAGAAGAAGAAGCCCGGGGGCGAGAACGAGGAAGAAGAGAAGCCGGCTCTTTGGAACGAGGCCCCGGCCCTTTAACTCCCTCCCTCTCTTTTTTTCTGCTGCTTAGAATTATGCGGCTCGTTCTCAAGGCCTAGCCGGGGCCCCGAAAAATGAGGCCCGCGAGGCCGCGACAAAAGCGGCCCCGGCTCCGATAATGGCCTCTCTGCGGCCGATCGAGATCATCGCTGAGGCGCCGGCCAAACTGTCTACGCGCCTGTGTGTGGGTATATGCCTGTGATGCTGTGCGAGAGGAGACCGGCTGATTGTGTTGTGTGTTAAATTCGCATTCTCCGAGGGAGGTGTGAGAGCGTTTTGGAATTCCGGGCGGGTTTGATTGTGGTGCTAGAGAGGCGGAGATTCGCGGTGAATTTGGAAAATTTTGTTTGGTAGTGCTTTTGGTTGTTGAGGGAGGGAATAAAAGTGTTGCTGCTTGTTTTGTGCTGGATAATGTTCGTATTGGAGAAAAGTTTTTTTGGTAAATTACTATACTGATTTACAAAATGGTGAGAGGTTGTGGAAATTAAAAAATTGAACATACTTTTTAAGAAATTTTAATGGAAATATATTAAATTATCCTGCATTTATAGTACAATTTACGATAAATTTAGTAAAATTTTCTAAAATTTTTGGTAATTTTTTAGAGTTTCATGATTTATTGTTGTGTTAGAGTAATTTTTCTACAAAAATCTAAAAACTCTTTCTACAAAATTTTCTCCTAGCATTACATTGTGTACAAGCATAATTTTAAAACGACAAAAGTCAATTACAAGCATAAATTTTCAAATAATGAACTCTTTAACTCTCATTGTTACTCTTATGTAACATGACATTTTCAGACATTTTATTATATCATAAACCGTACGCATACTCTTTAGTGTGTAATACATTCAATACATTATTTAAATAGTATTTATTAATTTCAAATCATTTTAAAACTGTGCTTTTCAAAACGAAACTGTTCAAATTATATCACTCAAATTTTCCAATCATGTTAGGGCGTCAAAATATTAACAATATCACTAATTCCCAGATAAAATCGAAACAATGTCTAAGTCTAATTAAAAGGCGCCACAACCTTAACTCACCCACCACACCCACAACCTACAATCAAAACCCAAGCCTCTAACCATCCACCATTCACACAAACCACATCAGCAGCCATTAATCCTAATCACCAACTCCCCGCCATCGCCACATCCCATAGAAAATCACTTCCACACATATGCCCTCCTTATCAATCGGGCCGCGCGCTCATCAAGCGCGTAATTTTTCACAACAGCTCAGCCGCACAGCGGCAAGGTAAAGCCGATAAGTCGGCACTATCGCTCCCTTCAAGGAAACGACAAGCAAGAGAACTTCATAACACATAAATCTGCAGGATAATTCATAATTCTCGATAAGCCCGTAGTACGCGCGCATAGTACTACGTGTGTACGCGCTAGACATGACCGGGACAGGCCGGCGCCACCTGCTATCGCCGCCTCAGCTGCATATATAGACTGCGGGACTTGAGAAATTCGTTATTGCGAATTTTGACGCGCCGGTGAGTGGAAATTTTTTTGCGGCCGTTTCTTTTCGTCGAGCTTGTTTAGCTGGAAAAATGAGATTTTTTTCGCTTTTTTAATTCATAAGCGATTTACGTAATCCAATATTATGCCGTAGAATGTGACTCACTGAGCGAGTGCCCGAGTCGAGTGTGTGTACGTACGCGCGCCGGATCGCGTTGAAATTTTTTTGGTCTCGTATTTCCAGCAGATAGCAGATATTCGCGGCCAGATCTTTTAATAGACTTCGGTTTTGCAGAGAGTTTGATGTAGGCTGGGAGTGAACTGGATATTTTAAATGGCAAAGATTATGGAAACTTGAAGAAAAAGTTTACGATAGTTCTACTACTACTGCTTCAACTATTCTTCTCAATTCAATTTCTGACCCGACATTCAACTTCTCAACGTTAAAAATGGACCCACAACGATCTACTCCTCAACCCAAAAATCTTCATCCCCACAAAATTTTTCCAAGACGCAGGCAAAATCCATTTTTGCAAATGACTCAGCCCGTGCGCTTATATGCGTTAGAAATTCCCGCGGCGACTTTTATCTCTCTCGCTCGCTCGCCAGGCACACGGCGGGGCGGCCTGGCTTGGTGGACCCCATATACCGATGCGCACGGCTGCCGGCTAATGGAATCTAGTTTGACGAGCTTATTATGCATGCGATACAGCTCGTTGTGTACGCTAATTGGATGTGCGAGATTATGCCAGGCGCGCTGTTGCTGCTGCCGCCATCGCGAATTTTCGGCGTATTTTTAGAAAAACTCGAGGCCAGAGAGTGAGTTGAGATTCGCGGCTGAGTCGAGACATTTCTTTGGTTTTGGAAATTTTTCGAGCTTGGTTTGGCGTTTGGTTGATGCGAGGTATGCGATGGCTGGTGTACTTTGCATGGAGTATATGTTTTATTGGTTATGGTAATAATTAGGGTGGGGTGTGCCGCGTGTACTGGGACCTTGTAAATTTGGTTTTTTAAATATCTGAAATTCAAATGAGTTTCCTGCTGATTTGTTATTTGTTATTAATAATTTACCACAACAAAAACCATAAACAAATTTATGTTCTCCGCGTATATCAAATCCGCTTATAAATAACTCCAAAAGCACAACCTATAAAAAGCCCATAATTTTTTCCCATCCCCCACACGCCGCTTATCATCCGAAAAATCTCAAAAACGCATTAAAACCCAGCAAGAAGTAACCTGCAAGCAGCGCAGCAAGCAAATCACCTTAAACTTAATTAGTACCGACTGCCAAACGAAAAAGCCGCTCTCCCTTAAAAGCAATAAAACAAATCGGCCCCGTAGTTTTTGAGCCTACCGCAACCGACAACGCAACTCCCCCCCCCCTCATTCCTCCCTTCCTGCAATAACAACCCAATATCGCCATGTAGAACACGAACCGACTTCCATTCCCGCATCACAAAGGGCCGACTCTTTGGCCTCTCTCGGCGCGACCACACCGGCTCATACCCGGGGCCCCAATCAATCAGCGTCGTCGCGACAATTAATCGGAAGCACTGGGTAAAAAAAAACCTACTCGATCGAACTTCTTCATACATACATACATGGCGCATACATACAAGCCTCTCTCTCTCTCGGCGGATGGAAAAGTTGAATCGGCGCTGTTCTCGGTATCGCGACTTTTGCGAGCTGATGCGCGCGCGCGCTCAAGCTAATCGGGGGCCGCGCCAAGCGCTGGAATTCCGCGCGCCTCGTGTGTCCGATCGCGTTCCTATGTGTCCTTTTTGCGAGCGCGGCCCGGGAGCGGGGAGCGACTATCCGTCTTGTTAATAATTGCGGGGACCGCCGGATGAGGGGGGGATTTTTTGGCGGGGGATATGCTTCTTTTGTGGGGGATGCGGTGTGGTTGGATATTCTGGGTAATTACCGGCAGCGCCGGCGGAATTAAGGAGATGCTGACGTAAGAGTTGAGAGAGGTGTTCTTGTGGTACTGCGATGTGGCTGTGGGGTTATTTTTGGAGGTTGGTTTTCGTGAGAAATGTTGGGAATTTGAGGGAAGACTGTTAAAAGTTTTATTGAAAGATTGAGATTGTGGAGGAAATTTTTAGGCTTGGTTGTGATTGTTTATTGCTTGGTCATATCGATTCGTGCACCGTAATGTTTTGGAAATACTGTAAAATTAACCGAATGTGTATTTTTACTGCTTGCAGCTCGAAAACTTTATTATCTACGATATCATGATTACTCCATCGCGAAATCAGAATGAATTATATAAAGTAATAATTAAAATTAAACGAATCCACTTTAAAAATCATTTGCTTAGTAACATATCAAAGCAGCCTTATATTCAGCTGAGCAATGCGAAATCTAAGAATAGAGGGCTCCTCTTATCACGCATTAGTACCGCCAGCAGATACTAAACCATTCATTATTATCTCCTCCTCAAACTGTAGCTCACAAGCTATTTATGAATAAAAATCACCAAACCCAGCCGCCTCACTCTCACAGCAACAATCAAACACCAATCCTACAAACTGCAAAAAAATTCTATCCCCCTTATCTCCTACGTTCAAAGCTTCAAACCTCCAACAAGCCAACCCAAACCCATCACCTTCTCAAAATAAACTCCAAAAAAAGCCTTATCACCACACTCGCGCAAAAACCAACCTCCCATTTTTCGTAAACCATCCATATATACACACACCTCCACTCTCATACCCATAGTCACACAAACACACACAGTAATACTCTCACCTACACACATGAAGAAAACCACACAGGGGACTTATCATCGCGCCCGATAACTGCTTCCGCTCCTCTTTGATAAAGAAACGCTCGCGGCCGTTCGAACGCTCCGAGGGTTACGTTACGAGCCGAGCGCGTATATGTACGCACGTTCGAGATTTTAATAAAGCCGTGCGTGCACGACTGAGGTGTGTGGATCCTCTTCGGCTCGTGTACGCGCGTGTGTATATGCGCTTTTACTACGTTTACGCTTAACCTACATACGAGACGGAGGAGTACAATATCGGAGGAGTAAACACGGGCGTAAAAGCGAGTGAGAGAGGTGGGGGAGTGTGTAGGAGTTTTTTGCGATGTTTGTGGGTGGAGGTGGATGGGTTTGAAGATTGGGAGGTGATTTGAGCTTTGGGCTATTGTTTTTGTTGAGAGGGGGGAGGTTTAGGTGATGTGGGTGGGGGTTTGAGGAATGAGATTTGTTGGAGTGGATTTTTTTAGTTTAGGTTTCAGAGTCTTATGAGAAGTTATGGGTTGGCTGATGATTGAATATTCCTAATTCGTATGATATGAAGGAAAAATGACGCGTTAGAATTATCATTTTATTATGTACGATAAAATTTTTCAGTGATAACATAAGGTGTTAGGCAGAGATTTTTTATGAAAATTAATAAATCGTGCTGAAATTAATGAGTATTTAAAAATATAACTTCAAATCGCAAGATGCCAAAAAAATATCTAGTGGAATGCCTTTAGTCATGGCGTACACTTCATCTTTATCGGTGAGATAACATTTTTTTAATATTTTTTTCGTAGACGGCGTAAACTCTTCAAACAGCGCCTATTCAAATGAAGAAGATAATGTTTTAGGTTGAAAGAACGGATAAAATTGGCAAGCAAACAGCTTAAATAGTACAGTCGATCTCAAGATGTATGTCTTTAAATGGAAAGTTTATGCTACCTTCATATGTAAAACGTAAATTTTAACACTGAAAATTTCTCGTACGTTTATATTCAATTTCAATGAAAGTTAATTCAAATATATAAAATTATAAATAAAATATCTATATTCTAAATTTAATGATCAGTTCAATGATGTTCATATGTCCAATAAAGGCTATTTCCACACATTTCAAATAACAATCACCATCACTTCATCATTCGAAATCCACAATAACAAACTCACCTCGCCCTGAAACTCATCAAACATCACCCAGCAACAATCCCAAATCAAAGCCACCGCCATTAGAACCACCCACACAATACACCTTCACAAATTCCCCATCGCTAAACTCCATCCCCGGGGGAATGTTCAACAAAACCTCGAGAAAATCTCCATCGCGTCCGGCCAGACATCTCCATCACCCTCATTTGAATGAAAAAGCTCGCTCGGCCGGGCTCGTAGAAAGAAGCGGAAAAGGCAGCCGAAAGAAAGTACAAAATCCCAGCAGCGCTGCGCACACTCGCAAATCCGTCGTCATTCCGCAACGACGCGCCGCTCGGCAAAAGCATCCCGGGTGGCCGTGTAACCCACATCGACTCACTCTCCCGGCAGGAGTAATCCTCGCCTCGTATGTGTATGAATGCTCGCGACGTTTTTCTCGGTAGATCCTTCCGTTCTCCCTCTCTCTCTTTTTTTCTCTCGGCATTCCTCGGCGTGTGTTTGGTGAGCAAGGAGAGAGAGAGAGAGAGAAAAAAAAATGTCCCGCAGCGAGTGAATGAGAAAACGCGAGGGAGAGAGAGCGAGAGAGAGAAAGCGCGAGGTAAATTGAACGCGCGTATATACAAGCACTTGACGCGCGAAGGACAATGAGCCGGTTCAAGGATTGCGTTACAGAGTGCGGGAGTGACGGGGGTGGCGAGCGGGAGAGAGGCTCGATCGATGGATATTGAGTGTTTGAGGAGCTTGGGTGGTTTTCAAGGTGTTTTGAGGTGAGAGGTGATGAGGGGTTGCTTTTGATAGATGTTTATTTTTGAAGAGGATTTTAGAAATTTTGTTTTTCTTTGTGTTTCATAATACATGCAAATCATGATAATATAATGTTTATGAATACTTGCAAATATTTTTAACAATAAAGGACTTGGAATATTCGATCTCGATTTTTATATATTTATTACGAGGTCGCTTTCGAAAATATTTTGTTTTTGATACTTACTAAAAATAAGATCTGGCTCAGACTTCCTGATCATGGACGTCTGGGTTTTTGAATTCAAATTTTAGTTTCAAAGGCTTATTTACAATATATTCGTCTGCTCTATTTTCAAAGCCCTATTGTAAGCGTAACTAAGAATGGGACATGCAGTCCCCAAATACCCTAATCCGTAGAATAATTTTCCTACCCAATATGTAATTCTAATTACTTTCCTTGTTATAAAATTAACCGCAAAAATGAACGCTAATTTAGAAAATAAATAATAATCATGAAACTCGTTACACTACACCGGTACACCTTAGCATCAGTACAAACAACCAACCACGTACGAAAGCGCCTCTACTAGCATCAAAAACCCAAAGAAAAAGGCAAGTGCCGAAACTCGCTCAGCTCCTTAAGGTGTAGCGAGCGGCGAAGAGCAGGGCTCTTCCTAAAACACTGATGGCGAGAAACAGGCAGCTTCGGGGCAACAATGCTCTTATATATACTCTGCACTGACCGCTCGGTCGTCTTTCTTTCCTCTGTGTGCGTAAGTATATGACAGTGTGCGTGTATATATATATTTATATATATTTATATATATATATGTGTGTGTGTGTGTGTTTGTGTGCGTGTGTGTGCGTGTGTGTGTGTGTGTCTGCTGCGCGTGCTCTCGCCTGACGTTTACGTCGTGCGAATGCATAAAATGTAATTGAAGAACGCGCGCTGCAGCGAGCCTTTTCATTCACTTCGCTCTCCCGTACACGTATTTCTCTCTCTCTCTCTCGCTCTCTCTCTCACTCTCTCTTGGCCGGCTTTTTTTCCTCTTTGTTTTCTTCACTTGCTGCTGCGCGACCGCCGCCGCCGCCGCCGCGTCGCGTGAGAAACTTGGCCGGGCTTTTATTGTACGCGCGCGCTTTGCCCGGCTGCAATTGTGCATGCACCTATATTTGCAATTTTTGCCGATTTGGCTAATTTCTGAGGCGCGAAGTTACCCATGCGGTAGCGCAGCCGCGTGCTGGAAGGAAGTTTTTTTTTCGAAGTGAGGCGGGAGAGGCGAGGTGATCGGTGTCGTTTTTTGGTGCTTTTCGAGCGTTTAAGGAAGTTGTAATGGTCAGCGGATTATTGCGAAAGGAATTGGAGATTATGGTGTTGGATTTGTAATTGCGTTTGTTTAATTTGAGAAAGAGCGAGGGTATTGGTTGGGCCACCCGCAGCTGGTTTGATTTTCATGTTTCACGTTTTAGCTGGGATTTTAAAATTCAATATAATTATCAAATTGAAAAAATTCAATAATTAGTTTCGACTATTGAACGTAATAAATTTTACCCTGAAGTTAATTGAAATGAAAGGTAAATTTATGAAACAATACGACAATTACTATTTTAAATATTGTTCATCCCATAATCTGTATATCGTAACATAAATTATAAACAAAATAATCGCGATTTTATAGTATTAAATATCTAAAATCATATTCAATAATTATTTAACATAAATTTCGTAAGAAACTTTAGAAATTTAGAAACTTTGTAGAGACATTATCAATTTTGAAAAAAAAAATCTAAAGTGCTTGAATATAATTATAGTTACAAAGAACTATGCTTACCTCAAGAATAAATTATGACCCGCTTAAAAATAAATTTTACGTGTTAAAAAAAAAATATCAAAAACTTTTTCCTTAAAAAGCTCAGAATATTTTCAGTAAAAATATTTGCGACATATTAAACAAAAGTATTACACGCTCTAGAAAACGCAGTTGAAAATATCATCAATTAACGTCAGAGGTGAGAAATCTACATTATGCATGTGCATGATATACACAAAATTCCATACTGCAGAATAACCTAGTTTTTCAAGTGTACGTTTTCTAAACAAATAAACAACCACATAGAAAACTAGACAGTAAAAAGTAATCATTAACAGTAGCAGTAAGTTTTATAATTAAATATAGGTCAAACCGAACCCAATCCTCATCATTCCCACCAAATCTCAAACACCAAACCAAAATCAATCCAAAACCACCCCAGAAAAGTGTCGCACCCAGCATCCGGCCTCCACATCACCCCGTCAAACCGTGACCGAAATTCTTCGAGTAATTGAACGCTGTACACATATAACACATCAGTTCGAATCCCCAGAAAAATCGGCCGTATGTTATGCGTCGCGGCAAGAAAGCCAATCGGGCCAGTCTCGCGCGGAATTTCTACCCTGGTGCGGTGGTGGTCTGTGGGAATCTCAGGACCGGACCGCAGGCCCAGAGAGAGAGAGAGAGAGCGAGAGAAACCATAACGTCCCAATATATTACAAAATCTCGCCTCGCTCTCTGACCTGCTAATGAAAATAGCGCCGAAAAAAATACCTCAGCGTGACCTCGGAGAGCGAGAGGAGGGACGTGTGTTTCCTAGGAAGAGAGATGAGGCGAAAAGTAATTTTGGAAAAAATTTTAAGAGCTCGCTGTTTGTTGGTTTTATTTTGGTAGATATATTGCCCTTGGGAGAGTGAGAGTCGTGAGTTGCCGAACCCTTGTATTGGTGGGCCGGGGTTTGGATAACGGGACAGGGAGGCTCGGGGCTCTAGTTTTGGATGCTGGGAGGATTTTTGCCGAGTGTGATTTAAGGTGGATTTGAAGGGCTTGAAATTTTTTTGGCGTGGGTAATGGGTAATAATTTAGTTGTTAGATGGGTTTGATTTATGCGTAGTTAAATCGATATTATTCAGGGATTCGAACAAAGTATTTTTTAATTATCCTTTAGTTACTCAGCTTATATATGTTAATTGATTCTGTATGCTAGTTAGTTCTGATTTTTAAGTGATTTGATGCATAAAAAATAGCTTGCCGATTTTATAATTGTATTCATTTTTGGCTTGGATCGAGTTCAATACACATTACATTAGGACCTAAACTATCAGTATAATTTTCTCTAAAAAAATCAAAAGAAAAAAGACATTTCCATACTGAATTTTTAATTTAATTTCTTTTTTAAATTTAATTTTTATTTTAAATGAATTTTTCAAATCACAAAAACATTGACCTATATTGTTTAAATCCTTGGTGTCGAAAAGCTTGACTGACTTTAATAGTTTTGAATAAATATCGGTGTTGAGAAATTCACTAACTACAAAATAAATTTTTAAATTTATAATACATGTTAAAAAAATCTCCAAAAAAACCCTTCCAAAATCCAAATTCAATCGCCTCTAAACACCAACCAAAACGAAACTACATCCCACCTTCACCCAGACCAGGGTCACCAGGTCAACCATGCCCCCCTTCCCAAAACCACCTCTCGCACACCCAAGTCGCCGATCCGCGCCGGCAATTCCTCAACTCCAGCGCTCTCGCTTGCGCGCGCCAACCGCAAGAGCGGCCAGCTCAGCGCCTTTAAGGGAAAAAGAGCCGCATTCCAATCGGGCGGCGCGTGCTTAGTTAGCGACAGGTTGCGCTTACGAAATAGCCTCGCGTCTGGGGCTCCTCCTTTTCTTGCTCCTCCGCTCATTTTTCAGGAGAGGAAGAGAGAGAGAGGGACGTGCTCGCGGCGCGCTAATGCGTAAAAGGGGAGCGCACGCCGAGAGAGAGAGAGAGATTGATCGGCGGAATTTCGTGGGCTCGAGTATTGCGCGCGGTATTAAAAAGAAATTGATTAAAACTCGCGATTAAGGATGTGCTTTTGAAGAGATCACGGGGAAGGTTTGAAGCACGCGGAGAAGGTCTAATTAAATCAGCACCAAGCGGACGAGGAGCTTTTTTTCTGGGGTATCGGGAGAAGTTTGGCAGCGCGGGGCTGGGTGTGGTTTTGGATTTTAATTGGGATTTTTCGTGGGATGGATTGTTGTTTGGAAGTGAAGAGTGCCGGTTGGGTTGCGGAAGGTTCTGTTCAATATGCTGAGCGAATTCACGGCGGGATGAGACACTTTTACGTTTCTTTGACGTTAAATAATTACTCAAAGTACTTAAAGATTACAAAATTCTTTTCTCACAATTACAATGCGTACTTCATCTTCGCGAAAAAATAGCATCTGTTTCAATGCTCTTTTTAAAGCACGCAACTTTCTCAACATTATCCGAAAATTTCCAATTAAACCGTTCACACGGAGGCCTCCTTTGTATTCAGCGTCGAAACTGCCCTTAAATATGTACACGCCCAGGCATTTTGTCTCGAGCTTTTCGGCTCTCTCGCGCGCTGTCATGTCACAACCGCTCTCACTTGGCGCGCGCTGCACTTCACTCTCAGTTTTCGTGAAAACGAAAGTTGGGTATATATACTCAGCCCTCCGAGCGGTCTTCTTCAATTACTCGAGTGAATTGCGCGCCAAGAGAGTAGGATGAGGGCCTCGGAGAGAGAGGAGAGATTTACTGTTCTTTGGAAAATTAAGCGGGAGGCGATTGAATTTGGCGCGAACTTGAGAAAACGGCCGTTTACGCGCTGATTGATGGATCAATTAATTCTGTGCTTCAAGGAAGAAGGTTTGCCTGTTTTCCGTTTTGGATGACGCGATGATTGTTGAAAGGCTCTTTTTAATAATGGACAGGACCGTTTTAAGGGCTTGGGAATTGAGTGCGGCAAATTAATTGTGTCTACAAAGACAATATTTAGTAAAGAAGATTTTAGAATGACATTTGTTTGATTAAAAATATCATTAATTTATTTGATAATACTATATAAAATTAAAAAAGCACGATTGCCAACTTATTAACTGATCTTAAAAATTAAATCAATTTTTCTGTTCATATTTTACAATATCTATTTACATGTACAATATATACAATAGTTATTTAGATGTATTTTTAAATTGTATTGAAAACATATTAAAATTTTAACATAAATTTATTAAAATTAACTTTTACAACAAAAGTTGAGAATTCTTTTCATAACTTTTTTTTATTTCCTTTCAAAAGTTAAAAGTATAGCATAACTACGAAAAATTGTAAATTCTTCTATAGTATAAGTTGTATGAATATGTGAATAGAATACCAGTTATTACCTTCTAACTATTAGTAACAATAAGTATTATTTGTTAAAATCTTAATTTTGAAAAATATCTGTCCTTCAGTATTATTTTTTAATATAATTATTATACGTAGAACATAAATTATATTAAAAATTATCAATAAAACTCATACATAAAAAATACTCGCATTTATATTTACATTACCCTATAGTCAGTAGAATAAAAAAAATTTTTAGATAATTTTTCTTTCAGAATATATATAAAAAAAAATTTTTATGTTATTTTAAAACATTTCCTAAAATTAACTTTTTAAACAATAGCTGATAAATTTTTTTACATTTTTTTCTTTTTTATTAACATTGTAGTTGTGTAACATTTGTTTCAAAGGATAAAATAAAAAATTTAATAGCACAAAATTAAAATAAATGAGCTGACAATAAAATTCGCACCCTGTACGAAATAATTTATTTCTCGTGTTTTAGATACTTTTGTAAAATGTGAGTAGATATTGCAATTACGCTCTAAAAAAACCTTTTACTTCGTAGGGAATATTTTAATTTAGATTCCACTTTAAACTTAGTTTCGCTTACACAATTCGTTAAAAAATTATAAAGAATTAATAAATAACAATAAGCTTGATATTTATATCAAAATGCATAAACGTACTTTATACTTTTGCTATATAGTCTTTATATATTTAATTTTTATAGTTAATGAAATAAATTGTGCTAATAGAATGCAATGGATGGATTATGTTATTAAATACACAAAAGAGAAAATGACGATACAACGAGTGACTTTGATGACGTTGGAGTCAAGAAAGCTTTCATCTGTACTTTCATGGTTTGTACAACAATTCATGGACAAATTTTCTTGCTCTTTTATAACAGTAAAACGATCATCAAAACAATGGAACTATGACAATGTTCAAAATCTTAAGAATTTGTTAAAACAAAATGCTGAGCGCACGTATTTAAATATTATACTTACGGATGATACTGACAATGATAAAATATTATTAGAACTAATATATTATTCAGCTTTTTTACATAAGTTTTCAAGTCCAGGACCAAAACCTTACATACTTATTTTTTTCGAAAATAAAAGCGCGACAGTTTATTCTTTTAAACAAACATTAAAATACTTGTGGACAGCAAAATTTTTATACGTAACTATAATTGAATTAATACATCAAAAATTTTTAAATAATAATTGCCTCGAAATAAAACAGTTAAGCGATGATTCACGTATTCTAGTTCATCAGTATAATCCTTTTAACGATAATTATATAAAAGAAGATATGTCTAGTAAAATGGATTTTTTTTATGATAAGTTAACTAATTTACATCATTATAAACTGATTGGTGAATTTGTACGGCGTGACTTTTTTTTTATGCCAAAAACTAATTACGTTGGCCAAAAAGTTTACTTTGTTGGCGCAGAAGCTGAACTGATTAAAACTATATCCCAAACCATGAATTTCAGCATTCGTATAATAAATTATTATGGTAATACCCATAATAATGAAATAAGTTTAATGCTTAAAATGTTGATAAAAAATAAAATTGATTTTTGCTTTTCCTTTTTACCGTTACATAAATTTCCTACACATAAATTTTTACCGCTTGTATATTACAAAAATATTTATGATACCTATAGTTTATTAGTTAAACAGAAAGGATTTTATAAAACAATGCTTCCATCGAATTTAATAGTTGCAGTGATGGTAATTATTATTATTGTAATTATTATTTCAACTGTAAAAAATATATTACAACCGGCACCTGTATTTTGGACAGCGTACAATACAATTATGATTTTGATTGGATCGTCAGTGACATACGTACCACAAAATATTAAAGAAAAATTATTATTTACATTCTTGACATTACTTTCAATAATATTTTCATCAGAGATCATAGAACACTTATTCAATATAAATTTAAGATCAAAAATGTATCACGAGTTTAAGTCAATTCAAAATTTAATTGATTCAGGTATGAATCTTACTAGCTACAGTTTCACTAGAGAGAATTTACTACTATTTCAAATGTTTTCATTATTAGAGCACATTGTATATATTGAAAAAAAAACTAAAGATGACCATTGCTATCTCTGGGAAGATGATGCGCAAATTAATATTTGTGCAGTGCCAACATTTTTAGGGCATATGTTTACACGTTTATCATCAAATAGTGATAAAAAATGGATTCTCAACGTCGTCGATGAGCGTTTAGGAACAGAATTGACTTACATGCCGTTTTCTTCGTCTTCACCATATATTGAAAAAGTTAATAATATTTTTTATCGACTATTTGAATCTGGAATCACGAGTTTTTGGTTTCATAATAATTTCAGAATAGCAGTAGAGAAACATATGTTTAACACAAGTACTAATGAAAAGCATTTTCTTTTTTATTACCATGAAGCATACGACAAAAGACCTAAATCATTTTATATAATGAATAATAATACATATTCGAAAATTAAGTTATTATACTTTATTATGGTAGGTTCGTTGATATCATTTATTGTCTTCGTATTTGAGGTAATTTATGAAAAAGTACAATTTTTTACGTAATTAGTACATTACGATACAAGTGTCTTAAGTAGCACTTTCTGGTAATACGGACATTAATTTTAAACATTAAAAAAATTAATTGTTTATATTACTCTAACCTCAAAAGCACGCTTTCATGTCGTATTTAACCATAAAAAAAGTGAAATGCCATCAAAAAGAGAGAAAGAAAGAAACAGTAAAACATAAAGTATTTTTTTATAACTTTTCACGAATAAAAATTCAAAAATTTAAATTAAATATTGCGATAAATAGAACTGTGATGAGTGTACTATTTTAAAAAGCCGCCGCATCTTGTTTATGCAGCCAACTTCAGGTTATATAGCTGATGACAAATTAAAGTTGGATTGTGGCATAACGGCGTCAATTAGAAGTACCCAAGGCCATTAAAAAAAGAAAGAAAGAAAGAAAGAAAGATGACAAATTAACCTAAAATCTCGAAGCATTATTATCATCATTCTTTCAAGATTTTTTTACTTTTCTTGAAAGTTTACACGTGCTATTATATTTATTTTAATAACCAAGTATAAAAACTGATTTTAGAGTGATTCGGATTATTAATAATCGTTAATTGCGAGTACCGTGGCATAAGTAAAATGCTATCTGAACCATGCCAGAAAGCACTACTTACGCCACGCAAAAGCGTGCGGTAAGTGCGAATTTAAAACA